>WURV02149589.1:0-17628 GCA_011762755.2 Epimenia babai | reverse complement strand
TAGACCAGCAGACATTGTACACTAAATGTAATGAAAATTAGACCAGCAGACATTGTACACTAAATGTAATGAAAATTAGACCAGCAGACATTGTACACTAAATGTAATGAAAATTAGACCAGCAGACATTGTACACTAAATGTAATGAAAATTAGACCAGCAGACATTGTACACTAAATGTAATGAAAATTCGGCCAGCAGACATTGTGCTTATGAGATTCAATGATAATTTCTCAATGCAACGAAAATTTGAGCTGATAACTGGCCAACTAAATTCTTGTGTACATTTCCCTGTGTGTGCACCATCGTGCCCTTTGAAGGCCAAAAAGCGACTCTTGTATGTTTGAATAACGCATTATAACGTATAGAGTACTTGTCTGTTCGCCCTCTACTCAATCTCATACTCGGATATGGCATGCCCCTAGCACACAATCGTGTTTGCTTTTGTTATAACCGCGTCGATGACAGATATTCGAGGTGGTTCTTTATTTGAACGCGTCGCGTATGGCGGCATTAAAGTGCGATGGCGACAAGGTTCTTGGTCTGGTTATACTGCACTGCGGCAAGTGTCAGATAGCGCTGTATAGTTTTCAACCCATTATAAGTACGGTATAATTATATCGAAGCAATACTGCACTGGACGAATTTAATCGCGTTTTGAATATTTCTCATCACTTGTCACCACCAGGTTGAACTAGTTGCATATGTCTATTTGTTATCGAGGGGGGGGGGGATATCTATTCCTCTCCTTGTGTATTTTCTCTCGCAAGCCACTTCGGTTCATCGCTATTTCTTGTTTAATCTCCCTGTCTGTATGTAACATTAAACTCTCGGTCTTTTATCCATTGAAGTCAGTTACAACAAACCCACAAACAGACAGGATTACTACATTATTATATTACATCATCCAGACTATATGGAGGATATAAACTATATGGTGGGATTCACTGACCAAATATTGACAAGTGATTCGATTTTATCAGTTAAATTTTTTATTTAATTTCTTATTTTATAATTTATGGGAATATTTGATCAGAGTGCAATCCCGAAGGAGATAAACAATCTACGAGGTCCAACAGTTCCCACGCTGCGCAGCTACACTAATTTTCAGAACTTATCTTGACACAAACCTCTAATCCGGGAGATACGAATTTTGGTAATGTTAACAGAATATTTGACAAGCATGGGCTGGCAATTTTTAGACATCCGCTTTGGCATCCGATGAGTTGTTGTAAGCTGAGATTTGGTAAGCTTTGGCGGGCCATGTATGAATGTAAAACATTTTTCTTTGATATTTAAACATCAGTGATGTGCTAAAAAATGATCACCAGGATTTTCTATTGCCCCGGTTGCTTTAATGCACTTTTTGTAGATCACTGATGATTATAAATTAAGCTTCTTCATTATTTTTTCCTGTTTGGGATGCGTCATTTATAATTCGTGTTATCACCTTATAATGATTTGAGATTGTGAAATCGCCTGCGTCCTGAGAAATGCGAGTAAGGTCAATAGTTACAAAACTGGGGGAAGTGGGACAGGTTACGAAACCGGGAGCGAGCACAAAATTGGGGAATGTAATTTTTCACTGAGGAAATTGTGAAATTGTTCATAAATTAGGTAGCCTATATGTGTATATAATATACCATTGAAGTGAGCCATATAAAACGCGCTCCCTTAGTTAACGGGAAAAAGGATTAGCTTTAGTTATAAACTAGTTAAAACCATCGGGTCTGGTCGGACGGTTGACCCTTGTCCATACATACTATTGGTTTCCATTGCCTCCAGACATCTTTCATCCGTCGTTCACTCCGGTTCACTCCGCTAGATCTGTGATAAGAGATGACTAGATAGCCAAGATTTATGTACCCTAGAGTACCTGAACCATAGTTACGTGTGAGGCGGGGTGCGCTTTTCTGATCGGAGTTCGCCCGTTGTTCGTCGGCCGATGTTAACATTTTCTTTTAAAATCTTCTCTAGAACCGCTTATCGCAGAGGTCTGCCATTTGACAGATATTATTGGGTTAGTATTTTTCAGATTTATTCAGCATCTCGTCATGGGAGCAAAGGGGAGTAATTTCTATCAACATCTTTATCTCCAGGTCCGCTAAGTACAAAGGTCTGCCATTTGGCAGATATTGTCTGTGTAGGTGTCATTCAGATTTGTTTCAGTCATCTCTATATAGGGAGTTAGAGGTGATTTCAGCCGAGGTTTATCCACAAATCAGTATTTTCTTGTTTCGGTATCTTCAGGTCACTTTGGCCTCTTGTTTTTGATGTAAGGCAGTAGCCTGCTGATTGTCTACTCATTCTAATATCAAGATGGCCTCCTTGGCCTCTTGTTTTGTTTTTTCTCTTTTTTTCAGACGAGCTTCTCGAGACCTCTTGTATATAAATTCAATCAAATAAACTGTAGACAATGGATCCAAGAGCAGTGTTTGATGTTTAACACACTGTTATGGGCAACCCCTGGGAAAATAAACACACCCTGGTTTCCCCTTCTCAGCAATATATATTTGTGCAACTTTCTCTTTTGCGAAAATAACGAAAGAAAAAAGACATTGGTTTGATGAATTACCATCTATGGGAGTTTCCTTATATGAATATTCTTAATGCTTCATTTAGAGTCGTTTAGCAATACTTACATATGTTTAGGGAGAGACAGTTTGCCTATGTAGGACAGTTGGTGGAGGCTTTAGTGCAGGGTGAACATAGTATGGAGTTTGACTGGTAGAGGCTGGAGCATGGGGTTGCTGACGTGTAGATCCTCGGCTAGAATCCTACAGGATCCAGTGTATGTATATAACTTGGTTAGTGGCGACTATAGTCCTGAGTTGACGATTTCTAGGTTTCAGGTTGGAATTTTATGGAAGACATTGACCATGTGGAGATGTGCTGGTAGGGGCTAGAATACTTACTTGGTGATGAGGATGGTCGACAGTCCATTCTCAAATATCACGTGTCAGAAAAGATCTGACTCAGATCCCAGTGTCCAGGGATGTTTTATCCAAATAGTATTTGAAGACCACAACTACCACGATATGCACTTGGGAATGTCTAGATACCTAAACATACCACCGGTAACATTTGTGGATGTTACTTATCTAAACAGATATCATCGGTATAAGGTCTGATTTTTTATTTGACGACTTCATTTTTAGATTGCATGTATTTGTCATGTATTTATTTTCTCTATTTTTGGTTTGACCCTAACATTCCTAATTTCCATTTACTAACACTTAACTTCCTCTATGCTGATCACTGGGCTCTTTTTATACACAAGTTATAATTACATTAGGCCTTACTAAGTTCTCATGTCTATACGATCTTTCATCTTTATACTGGGGTTTTTCCCCCGCAGATTTTATGAACAATTCAAAAACCCAGTTGAAACGTTATTACTAAATATGCTATTGATACTTTTTGTAATGTAAGTGTAATCTAATTTAATCCAATACCAATAATTTGTCCGTTGTATCCTTGATCGAGGTGCCCGATCTCAATTGCTTCTGTCAACCTTGCCATAATGTGAAATTTGTTTGAATATGCACTGCTAGTTGACAGTATCACTCTGGTAGAAATAGTAATTAGATAATAGCCCAAGGGGTAATTTTAGCATCACCTTTATGTCTGCCCTTTATCCGCCACACATGGTACGTTATATCCCCGGGTATTTCACGAAGTGACATTAATAGAATAATTAAATGTCAAAATAGCTGGATGATTAGCAATGTAAAATGTGCTATATTACCGAAAGAAAATGTCATTCGTGTATGTTTTGCATGATGGATGTGTATAACAAAATCGTTCAGCGGAAAAATAATAATAATACTAATGATTCAATTGTTTTGATGGCGCCCAAATAACTAGTATGTCTCCTATATACATTTCGTGTGATAACTGATTATATTGTATAACACAATAGTAAGTACATATAAGGTAAATCATAGCCTAACACACCGTTAAATGAAATGAAATTCTATTTGATTTCTAGCGCCCTTCCAACACATGCCAATCAAAGACACCATACAAATTTATGGTTACTATGACTAAATAGAAATGTAAGGAGTATAAGGAATACAAGGAATACAGTTCAAAGTTGAACTCGGTATACCATAAGTGAGTCAAAAAGAAAATGGGGAGTGAATTAATATATGAATTACACAAAAAGTGTTAACATGTAAAGATATAAATTATTATGAAGCCTAGTGTTTTTGTAGATGCATGTGATCACTGATATTAGTTAGTCATCAAAAAAGGTGTATTTCACTATAAACACCTATCATCATCACTTGCCTTGACCGTTTGATATAACCTTCGCTAATACGATGAAGTGACAGTGTAGTTTGCAACTTGAAGTTTGCATGTTTGAGTGTGCATGGTTTGTTTCGCCCCGATTAGTGGGCCCTTTTCAGAGTTCGGCCCTCCTCGTTCCGGAACACTGCGCGTTTGATCATTACCACGATACGAAGGTTTGCGCCAGTGAGCACAGCTGGAACCTGACTTCGGCCAATCGTTGCCGAGCTAGGAATCTTGTCCGTCAGAGCTACGACATTCTTCTCCCCTGTCCTAAAACCGACCAGTTTATGGGCGTTGAGTACGTCTGTTGCCCTAAACCAACCAAACGTGAGTCCGCCATTTTGTAAAGGTGAAGATAACGTACATTTATAGACTGCGGGTATTAGCCCATAATGACTCTCAGATGCGGTTTACAAAGAACGTATTTGGCAGCTTTTCGGCGCAGATGCAATACATTTGACGCCCGCATATCACTCGTGAGAGATGTTATCGAGCATTTCAGAGACGGGTATACTCCAGCAATCAGGGTTAAATGACTCGTTGATATTTATCGCAGAAGAGCCAACATGTGGGTGGTTCCGAATCAGCGACATTTCTGTTACACCTTTGCGTTATGAATCCATCGTTTCTACAATTAAACTATCTGCTTCCCCATCGCACTCGATATTTCTAACAATTCTACTCTAGTTCCGAATGTTTACACGTGTGTTTTTTAACAATGTGGTTAACAAAATAACACTGCATGTTGCTCAATTGCATCCACCATTTTTTTTACGTTGTACTAAATGCACCATAGAGTTAACCTCTGAAAAATCTTTCACATAATATCTCATGATTGTACATTCACCAATATTTCATCAACCTCTGCCATTTAATCACTTTCTTTCAGGTGTCATGGTAATTGAATTTTATTTCATAATTTTTCAGTTACATGTCTTAATTTTGTACTTGGACTTATCTGGGTATACCCGAAAAATCCCTTGTAAATACATAGCAAATAAAACAATCAAGGGAAACTTTCAAACCACATTAGTGGTGCTAAAAACACATTATCCTAGATACTTATGTGTTACATTTTTTTACTCTGAGATTGATATTACACTGTTTGGGCAGAGCCAGTTCAAATTTACCAATCTTGAATCGTATTACGCCTGTTAGTTGCAATTTTTCGTTATACGAGCAACTGCAACTTTTGACAGTCAGCAATATACCAAAATGTAACGTTATTTCACAATATGTTGTAGTTATATTAGTAACAACAGTTACAAAAAGTCACAAGTGTTTTTTGGCCAATAATGCAACGATTTTGAAAAAGTCGTATGTCGAGAGCAAAAATTCTTTCAGCATTCATAATTACTTGGGTATACAATGACTTGTTTTCTTGAGTCATAATTGTATTTATTTTTATCTCTAATATTTTTGTATAAGAACTAATTATTTTCCCAAGTTGCTTCCTCTTTGTAAAGTTGAAAAGTAACAAAACCGCCTCCCCCTCCAGGAAATGAGCCTGATTCTTGTGCCTGAATTTTAAGATTGGTCTTGACGTGGGTTATTGTAAAGTTTACAAAAAGGCTTATAAGGAGCCTAACTTGTCAGTATACCTGACATTCACTACCATTAAGAAAACCTCGCCTGTTTTCCTTTCCAAGCACGGTTTTTTTCTCATTACCCACTGGGCTATAATGTTTCAAACCATTGTTTGTATCGATCATCATATCGATTAACTTCGTGTACCGACCCCCATTGAAAAGTGACACAACGGCAATGAACCGGCAAATACCGGTGCTGCAATTCAATTCCACTCGCGATCAATATGTTCCACCGTATAGTACACGCTGTCTGCTACTGTGCTGTTTATTAGCCTGGCTTATTGAATAGCTGTGGATGGAGTTTTATAGCAGTGGGGTACAGCAAGGCGTTATGCTTTTTCTCCCTTTGTTTCGCATAAAAACATGGCGAAGTTAATTTCACCTATCGCGTGTTTATGAATTCAGTCTCTCTTTTTCATAGTTAATTGAGTTTGTATTGGAAAGAAATGCACAGAAAAAACCTACATCTCTGATGGGACCATCAGATGTGACATCAGAGGTATAAATTTTTTCTGTGCAGTTCTCTCCAGCTATTCATAGAACCACATTGGATATACCTATTACCATCACATGAGTTTGTATTATATAGCGTATGCACTGGGCATAAGGTATCTGTTGTATATATACAGAAAGTTGCAAAAAGTAATTTAATGTGGTAATCAAGATAATCATCAAGAATATAGTTTTAGAGGATAATGGATTGTTGGCGGACCAATTCAGGCTCATCATGTCACGTTTTATTGACCCCTGCTAATTGTTTTTATAATTGTGAGGTATATATGTCGCTTCAGATGACTCTGAAAAGAGCAAATAATTATCTGAGTGGTTAAGGTACTGGACCCGTAATAGAAAGGTCATTGGTATGAATCCACCCATATGACCTTCAGTATGAAAATTTGAAGATATTTTCACTTTCCAAGACAAAAATTAAATAACAATGTTGGATGCATGAGGCCAGGGTCTTTGTAGGTAGTTTGCTAACTATTGGGAATTTGGAGTAGGAGTCCAGGAATAACTGGTTTGAGAAATGCAGAACTAGTGAATTCCTGTGAAAAATATGCGTGATTACTGGCGACAACCAACATGTCAAACTCATGGAGCAATTTGTGTCTGACTTTACAAGGACTCATTACTGCCAACTACAGGCACGTTTGAACATGCCCATGAATATTAATTATGCGTGACAGATTTTATCAGTCTACCGTCCCAGATCTATAGATTGGTTTTAATGTTCTCCACTGTAGATTGGTCTTTATATATGTACACACATGACTTGTTGACTTTGTGTAGTGAAGATAGGTCAAAACCCTTAATATATGGCTTAGATCAGCAGTTTAGATTAGGATGTAGAGAGGATAGTACTTGGATCACTTACAGGTCGTGACATAATTTACAGGTCGTGAGATAATTTACAGGTCCTGACATAATTTACAGGTCCTGACATAATTTACAGGTCCTGACATAATTTACATGTCCTGAAATCAGTTAGGTAAAGTGAGATTGCAGTGACAATGCCCTAAATGGTGGAAAGAGATCATTTGTGAGGGTGAATCAAAATGGTGAAAATGAAATCAAAACTAGTTATATCTCAACTCAAAACGACGAAATTAAATGTCAATAAAATGGTAAGATGGATTTCACATGAATTATTATGCTGACGAAATTATTCACCTTTACAGTAAGTAGGTCGGAGGAAAATTCCGGTCTTGGACCATTGCCAAAGTTAAAGAGAGAGGTTTGTAGATGGTCATGAAACTAATAATGTGACATGTAGTTTCGCTAGTGGTTCGCAGACTGTTGTCCGCTCCTTCCTGCGCCCAGTGATTAATAGACGGATCAATGGAAGCTGAGTCACTGAGATTAGAGTGTAGCAACGCGGTTGGGCGTCGATGTGAAGGAATGTCCTGGAATAGCTGCTACAGTGAAATATGACTCGATAAAAATAACAATCGTTGGGTTGACTAATGGCTCACCGATACTCGGTTTGTTCCGCTAAGATCGCGGGACATCACAATACCGGTCGTCTTTATGAACAATTAGATTATAACGCAGCACAACTGATATATATCGAAATGCCCACTGTAAATGTAATCTAAGATTTAGGCATTTCTAAGATACTGGCTGTCAGGAGCAGGATTCATCAGAACTTACATCAATTGACTGCTTTTTTATTCCTTTTACCTCGCGCAATAATAAATTAGTGATCCAGTCCACTTCACTTAATATCAAATCGAGTGATAAAATACCTCATTTGTATTTTCTGTCCAATTTTTCTCTTAGTATTATTCCCCTTACTACCCGAACATAATTTATAGATCACACCAGACGATTTCAGTCTAACTTGCTTTTGTTGTGTTTATTGTGCTAATGTAATCAAATCAATCGGTGTTTTGACGCTATTGTATAGTTAGAAGCGGGAATATTCTATTTTTATCGGACTTTGCTAATATTTCAGATAGGTGATAGGTGACAGGAAATGTGATGAATGCCTTCATGAATGTGATAAAACACTTCGTATATCAAGTATACTTCATCTGGTGCAATTTGGAAAAGCTCACATTGATCTTTCCATAAGCTCATCATATTGATATTTACAAAAGCTCATGTTGATATTTATAAAAGCTCATATTGATCTTTAACCCTTACCACACTGACAACTGTATATCACATTGCTATTACAATACAGTTCCGTGACAACAGTGTGCTAAGGGTTAAAAAAGCTCATGTTGATCTTTACAAGAGTTCATGCATGTCCGTACACAATGTTGATTTAACATCCTATTGGTTTTCTTAGCCAAGTTGATATTATAGAATGTCATTGAAAATATAAGAGCTTTCTAAAGGCGATCTCGTTAACAGTATCTCAGTTCCTTTGTTTTACAGAGCTTACTAATTGCGATCTCGTTAACTGTATCTCACTTCCTGTGTTTTACAGAGCTTTCTAATGGCGATCTCGTTAATAGTATCTCAGTTCCTTCGTTTTACAGAGCTTTCTAATGGCGATCTCGTTAACAGTATCTCAGTTTCTTTGTTTTACAGAGCTTTCTAAAGGCGATCTCGTTAAAAGTATCTCACTTCCTTCGTTTTACAGAGCTTTCTTATGGTGATCTCGTTAACAGTATCTCAGTTTCTTTGTTTTAGAGAGCTTTCTTAAGGCGATCTCGTTAAAAGTATCTCACTTCCTTTGTTTCACAGAGCTTTCTAAAGGCGATCTCGTTAATAGTATCTCAGTTTCTTTGTTTTACAGAGCTTTCTTAAGGCGATCTCGTTAAAAGTATCTCACTTCCTTTGTTTCACAGAGCTTTCTTATGGCGATCTCGTTAAAAGTATCTCAGTTTCTTTGTTTTTCAGAGCTTTCTTATGGCAATCTCGTTAACAGTATCTCAGTTTCTTTGTTTTACAGAGCTTTCTAATTACGATCTCGTTAACAGTTTTATCGACAAAGGAGTCATCATTCCATACGTGCCTTGTAGTGCTATAATTGCCCAACTCTAATTTTTCAAACAATGACAATATTGCTTTCTAAATACAGAATATCTACCATTACTTTGAGCTAAAGGTTATGAAATTATATGTAATAATACATGCTGTATTTCAGATTTAAGTGTTTTTGCACAACAAGGTGCATGGAATAGGAATATTATGTGGCATTTTGATGTAAATACTTCCATTATAGGCCATCTGTCATCCCATTATAGGAGTGTTTGTTTCGTAATTGTCACCATGAATGAAAAAAACGTCGTACAATGACGTACAATCCTACGCTGTCTGTGTTTTTCTTTGGTCAACGTGAATCGGGTTTTTATACGCGACGTTTTATCGTGCATTGATTAATTCCCTCCCCCTTTTATACTATCGCTACTGTGACCACTGATAGACGTCTTTCCCAGTTTGTGGAATCGATATCGTGGCATTTCGTGCTGGTCGATACAACGAAGCGAATTGCGCACTAGGAATAACCGTA
This sequence comes from Epimenia babai, assembly GCA_011762755.2. Classification (NCBI taxonomy): domain Eukaryota; kingdom Metazoa; phylum Mollusca; class Solenogastres; order Cavibelonia; family Epimeniidae; genus Epimenia; species Epimenia babai. Next base: position 7,779 of record WURV02149589.1, on the reverse strand, counting down.
TCGCTGTTACAACTTGGCTATGTTTGTGTAATTAATTATCAACGTGCTATTACATTCGGAATATATTGACTTATTTACACAAGTATATCGGTATTCGGTATTTGGTTGCATGCTAGCGATGTGGGCGGGTGGAGTCTTGGCCATTGCATTTACACGGTAGACGCTTTAGACAATCAATTTCGAAATATTTCTACCCATTATAGGGTATATAATATATATCAATTATTTGCTACGTAGGCAAACAATTCACAGAGGGCTCAATGTAGCAGGATTGGTTATACCATCTCTCTGTATGCATCACAGTCAAACTATGCTAAAAATATAGTGACCTAACATTGAAGGGGGGAGAAACTCCGCTCAACCATCTTGCTGTCTTGCTGGGTATACCATTGAGCAAAATAAAACTATATATACACTCGCTGCTCTTGTAGAAACCAAAACCATCTCCAAGTGACCAATCAATTCGATTATTGATTTGTTAATGCACGAAGCCTCGGAGATATCGCCCACCATTAAAATGAATTGCTCGCATGACTTGTATACTATACATTACATTACAACCAAATAATAAGAACATACATATCAGGCTAGCCTTATAAATGACGGAAGTTTTGCTCACCCAATGATTATTCTAGAATTGGCCAATCGATACGTAAGTACGTACATACGTACATACATGCATCGGGGCACAATTTGCAATTTTCTTTTTGTAAGACATGATGAAATGCTACCAAGTTTACAGCTCGATGCCTGTTATTCGTACGTCATTTAAGAGGCACGATGAGATCGCATCATTGGGTGGCAATTTCGACAAATCGTGATGGAACACCGAAAAAGTCTACACAGTTTGAATGTGATGAGATCAAGCTACATTGCAATTATATTCAACTACGTTGAATTTGATAAATGAAGATGTTACGGCAGTATGCGTTATTTTCGGCTCACCTGCTCTTGTTCTATGTGTCTTGTCTATTTTTCCAGCGGCCCTGTCTATAAATGTACACATCGAGCGACCCCACACTCGTCCTCGCATCGCCCGGCCTAAAACTGGACACAGTCCCCACTCCGGAGACATCGAATCTGACCGTCCGTACTTTAGGTTGGTGTCATTTACCAACCAACATGCGATATGTTCTCTGTAATGCACGGGTCAAATGAAATATAGGTGATGTAATCACCTTTTCTATCTATTTAATTTATAGAATCAAAAACGTTCCTGTGTTACCTCCATTAATAGTATCAATGTCACACCGCCATTTCAAACCACAGAATTTTTGCAAGATACTACGGCTTTCACCACTCGACCAGTAATGAAGATACAAAATTTATTCAGAAAAATAATTTCCATCTATACATAGAGGTGTATCTTGCCATGTTATGCGCATAGTAAAGTATGATAACAAAAACATAATGAATGAAATAAAGAGACTAACTAAAAGATAAACACGAGATTTCTTATATCAAGTATACATTCGGGACACTACATGAAATACAATTTCACCCGCATGCTCTACAAAAAAAAACATTGAGAATTGAATTGGTAAAATTCGTTTTATCAATTTCATATGCTTTCTATGAGCACAGTAAAAAACCTCCATCTTTTGTGGGTCTAGAACCCAAAACCTCCAAGTAGCCAGTCTGCTGCTGCGTGTGAGCATCAATTTGCGTGGTAGCAGCAGAATGGTTACCTGGAGGGCTTGGGTTTGAGTCCCACCAGAGGTGGAATCTTTTGTGTATTTACTAGTTACCTAGTAGAATTAATCACCCCTATTAACTTTGCCTATTCTTATGGTAGATTTTCAGCATCATGTGATCCACCATGTAATCTAATAGTTCATCACTATACCGGATGTGAGTTATGCTTATATTTATCATGCAGTTTTTATGACTAATTTTTACATTTTCTCTGACCTTAGTTGTCATCTAAAACTGCATGGTCACATTAATAGAATCTACATGCTATATCGGGAAATATTTGTGCCTGGGTTGTGATATATGGGACAAGCGGCATAAGGATCTATGCCTTGGTTATTTAAGCAGTTGTCAGCCATATGACATTTGGTTTATACGATTGTAATTACTGTATAACAAATTCGTTATGCAACCTAATTGGCAGGTATCTGCACGGAAAGGTCGACAAGCGCAAGTCAGAGCACGAAAACTATGAGATTGCTCGTCGCGACTGGCAGCGGTTCCACCATGCCAAGGTCACGCAGGTCAGTGTCTGAACTAGCACGTACTCATGGGACTATTTAACATACGGAGGACAGTTGGAACACAGCTTTAAGGCAGACTGAGGGATACTTAAGACTGTGACAAATCCATGATACCGTGTCAATATCTAAAATGATGACTAGCCATTACTAACAGCATTACGGTACTTTTATTACTGCATTATTACCTTTGAGGTCTATTTTTTATTTGCTTTAATGATTGTGTAATTCTATCACTCCACTTGGCCATTGTTCGGCAGATGATGAAGGATTGGTCGGCGGCTCGCGATCGCGTTGTTCAGCTGAAGGCCACGGACCCGAAAACTGCTGAGAAACTCAACACCGAGATCGCACATGTCAGTATTAGAACTAGCAATATTTGGTTTATGATGCATTTTAGATTTTTTGCAGGAATAGTGTTTCACACCTATGTAGGAAGGACATTTTGTAATGGAAAAGTATGGTATTCACTGCATTTATACTATTTATTATTGGCTGTGAGTGGTATTACATCAGATTATATGACTGCCATTTATTTGAGAATCTTGGCCAGTTCCATGGTTTCTAGCAGAATTTCATTAATTATGATACTGGGAATAACATGGAAATAAATAACTGAACGTAACATCTTCTCAACGAACTGAAATTAACTTAACCATTAGTTGATGTAATGGAGTATAAAATATTGGGTGCAGTCTTTCGTTAATTTCTCAGATTTTATGATGTAACTAAGGCAACAATCCATACCTATATGCAGGGTGGGAATTGCAAATTATTCATTACTAGTTCACCGCACTTGTAATGTTCTCAGTTTACTACTCTGCAGATTTTTTTACTAGTCCTGTCTTTCGATTTTTCATGTTTAGTCACTTCATTTAGGGAAACCTAGGCTTTTATTAGAATTTTATTACGATTTTTGCTACGGTGGATAGCCATTTTGAAACACTGATAACAGGAAAGATTTAGACGCACTAACGTGTTTGGTGTAGCTCGCCTATTGGACACCCGAGATACCCGAAAACTCGTGATTTCACACAGAAAACGCAATATACTCAAAATCGAAGAACTGCAAAAGTCATGGTTAAAAGTTTGGAGTTTATAACACTAACAAAGTTAGCTGTCAAAAAAGCAATTTTCTTTGCGTAGGATGGACTTTTATATTAGACCATTAGTCTAGTAATACTTCAAGGTTCACCAGTCTGCAGGGATTTTTACTAGCGTTAGGGCATCAGATGCCCCAGAAATTCCCATCCTGTATATGACTAGAGACGTCCTATAGATTGTACATCTATATTTAGTAACAGTATGTTCAGGATCAGCAGGATAAGAGTTAACATAAGTGTATAAATTTTGTCACTGGACCTTGGGGATGGGCATGTTATTTAATCTTCCTTGTAGTTCGCACTTGTCCCGCACCGGGTGTAATTACACTCAATGCTAAATACGAAACGTAACCATTTTAGTTAGTAACAAAACGAGCTTGTCTCGATGCACGTTTATATATGCCTCTCTGTGTTTGTTGCAGAAGTTCCAGAAGATGTACCACGCGCTCGAGGCCGACGGCATGGCGGAGAAGCACCAGTTGAACACGATTCACCAGAACCACGTTCAGCGAGCGTTCAACAACAACAAACGAGCCACGATGCAGCGCTTTATGGATGAATTACAGCGGGACCATCCGCAGGTGAGTCACGTGTATCTCGTGTGTCACGCTTCTCTATCCTATTTAGTAACACTATTTTTTAAAAGTCGATAATCTTTAGTAAAGTGTTTTATTTTGAACCGCTGTGGCCTAAGTTGTAAGTGCGGCTAAAATTTACTATCATATTAGTACGTACAGTAGCACTATAACCTTGACTATCTCATGTTTATTGAGTTAAATCATACATCTGTCAGTTTTTTTCTGGAATTTCTCGATATTTCTCTCTCCATCGGTATTTGTAGATTTTTTGATGAAGCCAATAATTGAACATCTGATGGCTTACTCATTGAGCTTGGCTTTCCCTTACGTCGTCATTCCACCGCGCATGATTACAGTTCTAGCGGGGCGTGTGATGTGGGTCTGTAGTGGGGTGGGTAGTAATGGGGGAAATAAGCGATCTGGTTCGATCATTGGTCTGGAATCAAGATGACCTTGGATATATATCCGCTCTAGCCAGTATACTATCTGTAGTGCTGTAGTGTTTGCTGGGGTATAGGCCTCTTTTACCCCTGACTGCTTATTAGGGTCTGGAGGGTAGCCCTCGCAGTCTGGTTGTTTGGGTCTGTAAGAGATTCTTCTCTCTGATGTGCCTGCGTACATATCACTCGACAGTCGAGTCTGGCCTTGTTAAGGCCTATAATCACACTCATAACCCAATAATGCCAATATCTCTATATATAAACGAAGATTTAAAAATAAATAAAATTCACCACCCGGTTCCCGCGTAGGCGAGCAAGTTGCTCCAGACGCTCGAGCGATACATCCGCATCGAAGAGAAAGACCGGCGCCACTCGGTGAACCATTACGAGCATATGCGCGACGTCGACGAGAAAGAGGCCGCGCGCATCCGTCCGGAGACAATCGATCATTTGCGCTGGATTGACAAACGCATCGTACAATCCATGAAGATGCTTCATCGCTTCCCTGAGATCGAGGCTAAACTCAAACCCGAACTCGGTGAGTCCGTGTGGTTTATAAATATACTACTTATTAGTCGAATGTTTTCTATATATTTACCCATAATCCCCGCCAACACACTCTAGTACTTACAAGTAGTGTATAATTTATGGAATGTAATTTTAAATGGGTGGATAAAAACTAATATAGGGTGATTCATAATTATGTACCCACTTTTGTAATGTAACATTTATATTCCGCATGTCACAGCCAGTTTTGTGGTGTGCTAATACTCACCAAGACACGGTGTTTAAACCCAGTCTGCCCTCGCTGGGTCTTAGCAGTCCTTGCTGCGAGGTTATAAAAGGCTTCTTCCCCCTGACATTGCGGTGTTTCAGTCATTTTTCAGATGGTGACCTCTCCGTTATCAAGTCATGCCATTGTAAATAATCACCACTTATTACATATATAGCGGATATAGTGCGATATATGTAGACAGTCTGCGAGGATTTAAAATCAGCAGGTGTTAATAGACAATGGTCAGCTGTTAGCCCAGATTCAACTATCGGCCGAGACTTAAGTGTCCGCCCAGACCCAACTGTCGGCCCAGACCCAACTGTCGGCCCAGACCCAACTGTCGGCCCAGAACCAACTGTCGGCCCAGACTCAACTGTCGGCCCAGACCCAACTGTCGGCCCAGACCCAACTGTCCACCCAGACCCAACTGTCGGCCCAGACCCAACTGTCGGCCCAGACCCAACTGTCGGCCCAGACTCAACTGTCGGCCCAAACTCACCTGTAGGCCCTGTAGCTGTTACTACAATTAGTTCCCCACCATAATAACTGAGACAAATCTGTTTCTCGTGTTAACCACAAGCTAGATTTTTAAGAGCCATAAACTTTATTTATGTGACGTGCGATCGGGGTTTGTAGAGCGGTTCCTCAGGCGGTTCCGGGGGATAGAATCGAGTGCCAGAGTGATCATGCAGTCGACTTCAGCACCCGCTGAGGATGTTCAGAAGAAGGTCGTGGAGGAGAATCGTGCCAAGGTCACCACCAAGAAAGGTACGACCTCTGGATAACCGGACTTGCACTCCGCCCACTGAGCTACATTTCTCGGTTATTTATAGAATCACTCTGGCTGCCCATCAGTCAGTTCACGCGAATGTAATTGACACGGATAGCGATGTTGAACTCAGAATTAACGAAACACCAATCAATCGTACGATGCCAATCGGGGCAGCCAATGTGGTTCTCTCATTAGCTGGAGAGAAATGCACGGAAAACCGATACCCGTCAAATTTGGTCTCTTCAGAGAGAGGTTTCTTCTGTGCATTTCTCTCCAATGAATCGCAGTAACATACAGAACACAGGTTTGGCCAGTTTTTTATAGGACCAGACTTAACCCAAACAACAGATGCATAACCTGAATTATCGATGCTAGCATACGTAGACAAACCCTATGGTCGATACGATATTTAGCATTCACATTTACACGCATAATTGTTGTTTAATGTACTCTGTACATAGATGATTATCATACACAATTTTATAGATGTCGTCTAAATAATATTAGACCCTGTCATCAGGATTATATATTGTCTTACGATATTTCCTATAAACAACATCAGTTCTTTAAAAATTTAACCTAAGTCTTTGTCCCTGTGTTGGCTGATTACTATTGTATTTACACATTATATTACTACCTTTTATACTATAAGAACTTTTTAAGATCAGTTTATCCAAAGGCACCGAAAGTTAGACTACAGGTTCACTGTAATTATGTGTTACAAGTGAAATAAATCATAATGTGTGTATTACAAGTAAAATATAGTAAAAATTACTTTACAGCTGTAAAAAGTGCTGTGCAGTAATTTTAAGAGCTTTAAAGGGAGATCGACCCAAAAATACACTTTGAAAGCGAAGTATGGTAGTATTGAAAGTATTCATGATAAATTAAAAATAATTCACATTATGGCATTTTGAATTTACTGGAAATTAAGATATTAACGATAGCCTGTAATTAGATATATCAATGGTATTGTGCAGAAGTATCAAATCACCATGGCTTTATTGATAATTTATATTTCATGACATTTTTGTGTGGTTGCCTGACTAGAATTCAAAATGGCCTATATTTGATTCGTCTGTTGTATTTCGACGATAAATGTCCAAAAGTGAGCCCTAGTGACTATGGACATCTAATATTGATATATGAATCGGCGTTGCGTCAAACAAATACCAGTGTCCACTTTTCACATGGAATGCAAATAATTCCGCGCAGCACTGTACATAGAATTGATGCACATTGCATTCTTACGATTGCACCACCCCTACACTAGCATGGGAGTTCTCCGCACTTTTACAGATCACGCATCTGGTACAGACGCACCACACGTCACCGACGCACCAAAAGTCGCCAAAACGACAAAAGGCGGGGCAAAGAAAGAGTCGAAGACGGCGGCGGCGAAGACCCCGATCATTGAAGAAGTGAGCATCACGGACAAGAAGGAAAAGGCCGAGTATGATCCCGAGACGATGGAGAATGAGCACAAGTACTACGACGTGGAGACACCGGAGTTTATAGCGCACCAGACGGATAGTCGTATGAGACAGGATGGGGTAAGTTACATTGGCCGTTGTCACTTAATACTTTAACTTAGTAGTTAATACAGATCATGGAGAGATACATCGGTATCTGTTAACGGCGGTGGTAGGTCTTCATTACGGTAAGCTTGGGGGTTTATCAGCCTTTATGGCGGTGTATAATCCTTAATTTGGGGTATAGCGGTGTATAATCCTTGATTTGGGGTATAGCGGTGTATAATCCTTGATTTGGGGTATGGCGGTGTATAATCCTTGATTTGGGGTATGGCGGTGTATAATCCTAGATTTGGGGTATAGCGGTGTATAATCCTTGATTTGGGGTATGGCGGTGTATAATCCTTGATTTGGGGTATGGCGGTG
>WURV02149578.1:0-17632 GCA_011762755.2 Epimenia babai | reverse complement strand
ACATACCGTCATGACGACATACCGTCATGACGACATACCGTCATGACGACATACCGTCATGACGACATACCGTCATGACGACATACCGTCATGGGGACATACCGTCATGGGGACATACCGTCATGGGGACATACCGCCATGGGGACATACCGCCATGGGGACATACCGCCATGGGGACATACCGTCAGGAGGACATACCGTCATGAGCTGGGTGATCTCTGACCGTTTCACGTCGTTTACTTTAGCAGAAATGAGAAGACAAGCTGCCACGCAACACTTCCTGTTGCTCTTCGTTATCATATTCTGCGAGTGTAATGAATATATGTGGAATATATCAACAATAAATGTAGCTATCCAACTTGACTTGTAAAGACTGCTACCATATGAATGATTTCAATAATACAACGTATTGTTGCAAAGAGTAAGCTACGATAAACAAATCGTGATACTTAAAAAAATATAAAAGTTGCACCAAATTATTCAATAACAGATTGTAGTAGATCTTGTCTTGGTCTTGAAACTTGTTTTCGTAACCGTATTAGTCATAGATGTTCTATAAGTAACGGGAATTCTTCACACTCATTACTCATATGGGAGAGCATCTGAGTTCAGAGGTCAGCGGTTAGGGAATCACCAGAGGTAATGTTTTCATGCATTTTTTCCGTTATTTTTGCTCAGTAAGCCATAAAAGCCACGCTATTTTCGGTGTTTGTGGACTTACATCATGATATTACCTACCTGAAAGAATCTATCTAAATTGCGATCACAGTGAGAGTGAAAAACATGCGAGAAATATTGAGGGATAATGATTGAAGGCATAAATAAATTTTTGTTATTCAATTTACGTTTGTCTATGAACTATGAATAACTCACGCAGAGAATAAGCTTTTCTAGATACACGTAGCTCTGAGCCACGGCCCACATGTCGAATCCACACTACAATAAACAAACATGACAAGGGATTGACGCGCCATGGATCAAGTTTGTATAACTGATACTGTTTATCTTAATTTATAAATATCCGGCAATGTTATTGCTGGTACCACGAAATAAAATATGGATGTCCTTGTGTCATACAGAGTGATAAGAGTGCCAGATCTTGTCGCACTTACAGTAAGAGTCCAATAAAAAACGTTTGTTTAAAAACGACCCTGTTATTTAATAAATTTAGCAAAAGCAAGTAAATTCTTATTAAATATTTTGCACAATCTAAAGTGACCATTGTCAATTTTAGTACTGTAGCATCAAAACTGTCATCTTCATTAATTGGACCATTCTTTTGGTAGAGTGTCGTCTCTGTACAAAATGGCAGTACCTTTAGGCGTGGCAGTTTATTCTGATTGGTCTGGCCACTGAACGATAGTGAATAGCAATGAAATAAATTCAAATACATTCAGGTAAATATGCCCCTGACTTGGAAAGTAAAAAGTCAGGCACTCTCTGACACGAGTCCAAGAAGCAAATTATGACTGAATTATAGCGAGAGAGGCAGGCGGGATCGCGAGAGAGGCAGGCGGGATCGCGAGAGAGGCAGGCGGGATCGCGAGAGAGGCAGGCGAGATATGTACCTTTGCGTAAGCGATGCGCTTCATATCATTCTTCAAGCTGCAACGAGAGAAAATATGGTTAACATGTATAAATGTCTAGTAGAGACTAGAGAGTAACTAGAGAGATATATAACATTAAATTGCATGACCAAAAATTGCACTTAACTGTATTTAATCTTGCAGTACAACACACTTATGATGCACAGAAAGAGGAATTAGAACAATAGATGAAAAGAAAAATATGAGTAGACGAAATAGAACAGATTATTTACAGGAGGATGTCAACTAATGATATGCAAGAGAAAAGAGGTGATCTTAAGCCATGTCTTAAATGTGGTCAGCTAATGGAGAGAATGAAGAGACAATGGAAGGGAGTTCCCCAATTTAGGTCCAGCGGTAGAAAAGAGCAATTGTTGGTATGAGTTAGTCGAGCTTTAGGAATGTGAGCAGGATATTTGTCGGAGGAATGAAGTAAGCGTGATGGTGAATTCTACGGATATAAGACAGGTGAAGAAAGCAGATCTAACATACCTTGTTGATGTGGGCTTCAAGACTAAGATGTTCATCAAAAGTAAGCCCAAGATTTTTGGCAGAGACAGAAGAACTGATAAAAGATCAGCAATCGAGAAGGGATGTACTGTCGAAAAAGACTGTGTTCGATGGATGACGAGATATTATGATATAAATCAGATTATAAGCCTAAAAATTCTGCCATATCAAAATTGTTGATTATGCAAAAAGCTACGATATATTCACTGCAATTTCTAAAAATGTCTTGCATGACCTGCGGTTTTTGGTCATTTCCCTAAATGTTGCCTCTTTCCTCAAAAGATCTCTCCAAAACTGACAAAGGCGATAAAACTATGTCATATGTATATTCGATATTAATACGTGATAACTGCACTTGTTTTATTGGTTTATATAACTTCTAATAAAGTGTTTACACCTTATGTACCCGGATAGCAGATTAAAACATTGGTCCATCCTAGAAATCCCCTCCATGCATCGCACCCAAGCTGTCTGATCAAACCTTATTTATTTTTGGCCAATGAATGACTAATAATCGCTACCATGGACTCAAAATTTTTCCGTTTGTGCTGATGCACGATCTTCCGATGTTATCTCTAGATCTAAACATTCAGATTACTGTACATGTCTCAATCATTTTGACACACGGCATTTTATGGTTTATAACTGACCTCCTCAACTTGCTCAGAGTTAGTTGAATGTAGGGGAATCGCTCACGAAATTTCTCATTCAGCTCTCGCTTTAGTTCAGACGGATTCACATAGTCTATCACAGACGTCTACAAGTAACACAACTGCCCTCTTTATTTACACCGTTCATCAACTATGTGTACAAGTAACACAACTGCCCTCTTTATTTACACGGTTCATCAACTATGTGTACAGGTAGCGAAACTTTTCATTTATGTTTTTGAACCCGATGTCAATTAAACAATTCCTTTGTCAATAAATATATATATATAATGTATGAGGGTTAGTCAATTAGTATTTGGAATTGTGTCATAATCCTTCTTATATTCACTAGAAAGCCGTCAAATTTTAAACACTATTATTGAGAAGTTATGCCATGCACAAAATTCCACCATTATAGAGATAGAGCTAATAGTGATTCAAGTTCATTCATTTTTCAGAATTCAAGATCGCCACCAAGCTAGAAGAGTGCTCAAGTCTGAAACAGAGAGCAGTACTGAGTTTTTGCCAAGTCGCAGGTGTCAAGACAAGTGAAATATACTCTAGAATGAAGAAACAATATAGCTGTAACTGTCTGTCAAAGTCATCTTGCTACAGATGGGCTAAAGCATTTAAAGATGGCAGAAATGAGGTCAATGATGAAGAACGCAGTGCTAGACCAGTGGACATTTCAACTTCTGAAACATAATGACTGTTGAAGAAATCGTCTGCAGGTAGGAGGGTGAGAGTTGATGACATAGTTTAGAGGTTGGAAGTCTCCCATGGTACTGTGCACAGAATTGTGCATGAAACCTTGGGATTCAACAAAGTCAGTGCTCAAGGTCCACAAAGAACAGCGTCCGATGGCTGCAAAGGATGGTCTTAGCAGCTTCAGAAGGGAGAGGGACAACTTCCTAAACAGAATTGTCACAACTGATGAAACCATTTTGAACCAGAAGCGAAAAAGCAATTACGAATTTAAGAATGGAAGCATGTGACAGACCCAGTAAAAAAGTTCAAGGATCATTGAACAACGCAAAAAGTCATGCTGACAGTATTCTGGGATATGCAAGGGCCAATAACCCTGGGTTTCAAAAGTCAGGGTACCACAGTCAACTCCGACAATTACTGTGGGCTGTTAGACAAGGTGAAAGAAAACGCCAGGAACAAAAGAGTAGGGGGTTACAGACAGGTGTGATTTTTCACCAAGACAATGCGTGACCCCCATACAGCGAAGAGAACCTTGACAAAAAATTATCAATTAGGCCGATACCTACTCGGACACCCTCCATACAGTCCAGACGTGGCCCCATGAGACTTTCATCCAATTAGACTTCTCAAAAAATGAGGTTCAATCTCCTTGCATAACATTAAATACAGTATAAAAACACAGGTATAATAAATTGACCCATATCTACTTGACACATGCGTATATATTTATATTGTATTAATCACGCATCTGTACATCAGATCCATTGAACTCATCAAACATGTGGCTGCTGTCAAATTTTAATAAACAAAACACAAAAACGACGAAAACCAAAGCAACTGACGATGTATGACGCGAAGGTCAGGAGGGTTCTATAGCTCCCCGACTGGAGTTCTGGATCATCCAGAATATCCGGGTTGTATGGAAAACTTACACCTGGCAATGAATGACATTCATCTTATTTTATTGATCACACACTTTTGCCTAAACATGTCATGAAACACGAGTGTCTTACAAAAGTCAGTGCCCTGGGGCGTTAACCAATATTATAAAAATGTTACATGCAGTCCTCGGGTCAAATAACAACATGTACCACAAGAGATTATAATGGATTACATTGGACTATAGTGGATAATAGTGGATTACGATGAAATTTATGTTTAAGGAGATATATTTTTCTTGTATAATTACTGGAATGGATAACGCTTAATAAAATCAAAATTTAAAATATTACATAATACTAATATTCTTTACTAAAACTAATCATTGCTAGTAATTTAATGAAGCATCAAACAATATTATACCAATAATCATTCCACATAAATCAGCACTAATGTGGTTTTTACGAAATCAGAATGTGTGTGTGCAATACAGCTGCATCAGAGATGGATAGGAAAAAACAATGAATAACATGGTTGTGTATACATATCGAAGTTACATACCTCGCTCAGTTTGGGGAGGCATACCGAGGGTAACAGATGGGTCATGTGACAAGCTTCTCATTACATCTGGAACCCGAATTTTTTTTAACATTTTATTTTTAGTGTTTGTACATAAATTTATATTATTATATCCATTGTGATCAACTGTCTAATAATTAGGTAGGAAAAGAAATGAAATATATCAAATTTAAAGTGCATTAATAGCATAGCTGTCCAACACATTTTACTTAAATAAAAAAGCACTGATTGAAAACATTTATATGGCGTAGGCAACGTCAATAAATAACATACACATAAACACATATAAATTAATGTTAAAAGCAGTAATGAGGTTTATTTATCGTACTTTCTGCCGGTGTTCTATTTACTTTCAGCGCCGAAGCAAAACCAGTTTGAATCAATGTGTTGATAGTCTATCGAGTCTAAAGTGAAAAAAACTAACTCGGAGCCAAAGAATCCCACGGTTTGATGTAGCATGTGAAGGAGTTCATTCGCTGGTAGCTGGGGTGAGTGTCCGCTTGAAGCAGATGGGCGTAAGAAACATCCTGTAGACGCAGGCGATAACTTACTCTCTATCTACAGTATACATTACAACCCCCCCATCAATCTGAGGATCTCACCTTTCAAGTGCTCGTGAATTGTGTCCCCTTTTTCATACACTGATAATTACAGAGATGGACAATTAATTAAACTAATATTTACAGCTGTACACTACACGTTTTAACTACTATTTCCCCCGATCACAGTTCACACCCTTCTTAGGCACACTACCCATTAATTTATCCATCTTAAAATACCTCGAGACTCCCCTCACATTCCCTGCCTTAGACACTTCCGCCACTGAATACTCGCATGCCTTCACACAGGCAGACGCAACAACTGCACGCATACTTTTATATATGTGATATGTTTCATACTTCATGTTATTGGCCCTATTTATTATGTATATAGAAGGCCCACGTACAAATGTAATTTTGAGAAATGCAACGTTTTGAGTTTAAATACTTGTTTGTTTTTTCTCCATCTGCATGACAAGGCTCCTGTTTACCTTCATGAATTGGTGTCATTTCATGCCTAGCAGGCAGCTTCACTCCAGGGCTGGACCCTGGCTTCTAATAATTCCTGTTGGCTCATCACAAACAAGTAATCTTTTCCAGCATATGTCTAACTTTATAGAATAAACTGCACTGGCCATTTGACCACTTACATCACTTACTGCTGTCAGATTAAAATTCTAAACATTAATATTTTCTAAGGCCTACTCCTAGCACTGTTTCAGAACATTACTGAGTTATTGTGAAGCGAATGTTAAGGGAGATAACTTCTGATTGTGCGATATAGAAATAACTTAGTACATTACATTCCCTTACATTAGAAAACCCACTTATTACATAAATATTCATGTAATAAGTATTACACTGCATTTGCACGAAGCAGGTCATTGTGGTCAGTATGTCACTCAGACAAGTAACGCTGCCTGCACTGACCAGTGATAACTTTAAGGGCCTCTCAAGACACTCACAATGACCATTTGTTCAAACCATATACGTACAAATTATAAAAATAGTGTCCCCTGTGGGACATGGCATGTGACCTTTTTCATATAAAATGTAGCTTATTGTGATGTATTGTGGCTGCATGTGATACCTGTTAATATAAAATGTAGCTTATTGTGATGTATTGTGGTCGTATGTTTTGATAATTGTTAATATAAAATGTAGCTTATTGTGATGTATTGTGGTCGCATGTTTTGATACTGTTAATATAAAATGTAGCTTATTGTGATGTATTTTAGTTGCATGTGATACCTGTTAATATAAAATGTAACTTATTGTGGTGTATCGTGTATTAACATCTATCATGATTATAGTTCAAATATCCATTATTGTATGAACCCATTTTCACATTTTACCTCAGATTTCATGATGACAATCGGTGGTAATGTACCTTGTCCAATACAGTAATGGAGAAACACAATTAGTTTTGGACGTGACACTGCATGGACGATTCTAAAGGTCACCTGTCCATCGTCTCGCAGCGGGGGCATATGTAGGCCAACTGGATCGCTTTGTACAGAAGACCCAGACATGTGTCGCCGTGACTTCGTGTCTCTAACCTCTCCCCCTCTACACAACAAACACGCACTGGTATCAATCAACCGCCAATCATCTGTCATAATTTATACAGTTAGAAAAGAAAATTCCGGAATCTGGGAACAATAATTTTTTCACCACAAGAAAACGTGTTTTAGATAGATATTAATAACAAAAATTTAATTTTTTTGTAACATGATGAATTACAGGAATTACATTCTCAAATTAGACGTAGATGAAAGATATTTTGTCATTTTTACTACCAAAAGTTTACCAGAAAATGCACATATTTTTATTGTGACTAACCTGTTTTTTTCATATGGAAAGAAAGAGAAGATAAGAAATGGGACGTGGCGTGATTTGGTTACCATCATCACCCTACAACGTCAAAAATTTCAAATTACAAGTTATAAATGATTTCTTCTTCCTAATAAGACATTAATGGTAGCATACATATTATTATTATTATACACATCACACAATAACCTGTTTGTCCCAGGTGAGACATTAGCATAGGGAATAAGACTATATATATGTATGTCTGTAGGTATGTATGTGTGTGTGTATATGTAGCAAGAACTGGGATTAACCCAATATCTGGTACATTTCTGGTTATTTACAAAACCAACTTATACATTCGCAAATTTCTTCTACAAAATAAACTCTGAAATAAGTAAAAATCATCAATAAACCCTGCAAATTCCACGGTAGTGATGAAAGGATTGCATGACGAGAGAGAATTACAAGAATGACTATATTCTGATTGGGTCTGTAGCTATTATGCCGTAAACATTAGGGCTAATGCAAACCTATGATTGTTTAAAGGCTCTTTGATATCTGGTTGTATAAAGCGAATGGTAGGCGCATCTTTCAGGGATGATTCATGAACGTGCGAATCTACTGAAACTGAGCTAGAACGGTGGCTGCCACCGTGGCTGCGACAGTCACCGGCTGCAAAAATCCAATAAAATTTGTATTAAATGTGAATATATCGATGAAAGCACAGCCATTGACTTCATATGTCAGTCAAGAGATCTTTATATACAGCTGGTAAAAATTAGGAGTCATCGGTGTATTATAAATGCCTTGAATATCGAAGGCCTTTGACCAGATAGTAATTTATGTAGAAGAGAATTGAAAATAACCATAAACCGTAACCATAAAATCTCCCCATAACTGATACCCATAAATTTACTTTGAACATAAACTATCTAGAATAAGTAAATAAACATAAATTACATGGAAAAAAATTACATCTTCAACTGTCCAACTAAATCTAATCACTGTAGTCCCATACATTAGGGATAACGTTTCATTTATTGATACCATATTAAATTGTTTTAATAATTACTGCTTTTATGACATACACAAGGAAAGAGCCAACACAATAGATTAGTTGGACAATAAATATTTTACTGTGTTTTTTGAGTGACCCAGTCTCGAATGAAGGGATGAGACTCTTGCGATGAGGGTCTTTTTCACCAGATACAGAACTTGTTCTGAAAGAAAATGACGCAAATATCAATCCATGGACCATTACATTTCATGAAATTTACAGTAACCTATTATTTTAATGGGAATATAACTATGACTACATTATATTAATATTATATAAAACTCTCAAATGTATTTAATATATTATTCTCATAGCTAATATTTCCACTGAATAAATATGCACTTCTACTGAATTAGAATACATATTAATAATCAATCTTTAAATTAATAAGTCAAGTACATAAAAAAGGAAAAGAGGAGGTTTTGGTGCTACTTTATAAATAAATGTCAGTCGCACGTACAACATTCCCTTGTTATAAACCGAAGATATTTTCATAAGAAACCATTCCATGACAAATCTTTCTAACTATTCTAGCACAAAAATCATGTTCATTCCTATCGTATGCGTAAAGGTTCGATTGGGTTACAAGACAGTTGAAGTTGCGTACAATACATACCTCCACTTTTTACTGAAAGGCTGGTATATATGACCCAATGATTCATTTCTTCTCTGAGCACCTGATTTAGACGAATGTGCGGTACTACGAATCACTAATTCTTTGAAAATGGCATCCGATTTATTATAATCAGCCTCCGGGTAATTTAAATCCTTTTCTCGTACTTGTACATCTAAAGCCTGTATCTGAAGGTCGATTTTTGCATTTTCATCATCGTTATTGACATCGAATCGTTTGTGTTGGTCAAGTTCCACTATGTTTCGTCTGTCCGTGTCTTTGTAAGTGCCATCTAAAGATATGTGTGACAGAAATGCAATCGCCGCCAAACGCCGTCGGTCACTCATACTCATGATTATTTTTCTGTATCAGTCTGTATTTATGGCGGCAGCCATTTTGTCTCGAACCAGGTCAAACCGTTCCCAAACTTAAACATGCCTAACCAAAACGTGTACGTACAGTATAAGTTTCAGGATATTTCTACAGCGATATTAATATTATGTTCGATAAACAGCACTGGTTGGTGGAATGGAAATTAAAAATTTCTATAAGCGATATCACCTCACAATGTAGACTATTTTCTGTGGTGATTTTAACAAACATACGTAACCTTAAAATTAAATAACAATAACGACAGTGGTAGTTACCCTTGTCAAAAATCTAATCTTCATCATAGTTTGTGAAATTTTATTTGATGTGATATTTGCCTTGTCTCAACAGAACACCATGCGTTTTTTTTATATTTTAGGGGGAAAATATTTTTTACGAACTGATATTGGGAATGGGTGACTTTTTATAATCTTTATGAGATACATGATAAAATATACGAAATCTTGTGGTAATCTTAAAGCTTAGTCACAGTTAGTAAAATACCTTGGATTTATTTTGATCTATTTCAATGGCTCACACAGCGCCATACATGCATACGTTTTCTAAAAAGAAAAGCATCATTTTAAATTGCAAATCTTTATATATGCATTATTTTTTAAAGGAATGAATGCTGTTTCTAATATCCTCTCAATAAGGATCGTACACTGCGAATGAATTCTAATACGTACAAATGAAAAAATGAAAATTAATAATACAAAATAAAACAGCGCTAAGATTACATAGATTGATAAATCGAACATCACTGTTAAAAATATTTTGGTAGAAGCCGGAAATATTAACAATATTTCAGTGGGCCTAAGCACTCACAATTTTTATTACTAAATTTTCATGTCTGTGATGCAGTTGTGTCATATGGATCACAATTACAAGTAATAACGTATATTAGTTTACACATTATTCTATTACTGTATTCATTCGATATACTTATCTGGTTAATTACTTAACTTGAAGTCCGTCTTTAGCCTCTGCTGGAGCGGAGGACGTGAATGTCGTTATCGGGTATGTACTATGTACATGAATTATACCACACCACATGTCGTGACATTGATTGATATGTAATCCTCTCAGATATGTTTTATTTGTAAGCCATTTAGTGACCTTTAACAATAGTTTATTCAGTCATCAATCATAAGAGGAAATACGCTTTACACAGTTAGTATTAAGGTATACGTAGATACAACTTTTTGTCCCTACCGTAAACTAAGTCGACCATTAAAAGACTGTCTTACAATTTCGCGTCGATTTATCACAAATTATGCTTAGTGACCTTGATGGTACATAAAGATGTATCCGTAGAGAAAAAAATGGTATATGCTATGGGTACCAGACAACTCGGCCCGTCGACTTTCCGAGGCGGACAACTCGACCCACGTAATAGGCGCTTGGATGCCTTCTCAGGGCATATGCAGCAAGTCGTGTCTGTACGACCTAAATATCAAACAGGATGTACACCGCGTTTGTAACATCTGATTGGATGGTGAAATACATTAGGTATTATTTAATATTATGGGTAACATTTCTTTAACATATTAATTTATACAACGATCATAAATCTAGCAGCCGGGCAGCGATGTTTGCATAAGACGGCTACATCAAAGAGTGCACACGGGCGTAAGCCCTACACCAGCTACGCTTAGGCGCGCTACAAATAGGCCGAGTCGTCTCACTGGGCGGGACGAGTTGTCCTGAGATGGGCCGAGTAGTCTGGGTCTGAGTCTTTGGTTTGGCATTTTCTATAAAAATGACCATCATGTGATTGAAAGTGTCGCTGAGTACCAGATGTGCCAATAGCATGCGCTAACTTGTTCTGTCATTTTCTATTTGCATCTAACGGACATTGAATAAAACAGCAAGAACTGGCAATTGACTATTCATTTATTTATTTGTATCGACTAACGTAGTTACCACACCTCAAATGGTCAAGCCAGCACATGTCTATGTGCGATATGTCTACCTAGGTAGCATCAGCAATGAGTTAATGCGTAAATATTTTATTTGAATAGTTTCTTATTACTTGACGTATATCATAAGTTTTAACATTCTCGAATTTGTAGATTTATTACTTGGGTTATGGGAGGTTTTTACTTAAAAAATATATTGGGCCGAACCATCTCCCCATAGCTCCCATACTGCAACGTGGGTCGAATTGTCCAAGTTGTTGGACCAGTTGGGCAAATCGTCTAGCATCTTGTCTTAGTTCAGCTGGTAATGCTTCAGGTAATAAGATCAAGTTTGCTGCAAGGACTGTGTCTATGGCGAAGATAGAGATACTGATCGATTCAGTCAACTGCCTTATCTGGCTATAACTGGGCACGAATGAGTGTAAAGTAGTCTATATAACTAACTTTGTTCGTCCTAACTGACCAAATAATGGTCTTTCCATGCTACCAGCTTATTTTCCAGATGACTTTTATATTGATATGAAAGAACCTTTTATTAATCTCGGCAGGTAGATCATCATTCAATTTACAGAAGTTGCGTCCCATTCTAATATGCTGGAGGGTGTTGGTGCCCGCGTAGCTCGAGGCCCGGACTGGAAGTGGGGTAAACAAGATGGCGGAGAGGGTCATCTCGGCACAGTGAGGAACTTTGAATCTCCGGAAGAGGTTGTTGTCGTGTGGGATAATGGCACTGCAGCAAATTATCGATGTGCCGGAGCATACGACCTTCGATACTTCGACAGTGCACCCACTGGTAGGTATTTAATAAACCGTTGAGAATATATCAAGAATATCGTAAATGTGGGTTGCCATATCTCTTTCATGAAACTTTCATAGAGCATAAATCAGTAACCACTCTCCCTTTATGTCTTTATGGGTAAATTCCATTGTATCCGGGACTGTATCGACCAAAGACTGCATTTTTTATCACACATCATTGGTTGGTCCATTCATGACTAGACATCGATATCTCAGTGAATTCAGTCCATCGTATTCCAATCACCATGACGATGACTAGACATCGATATCTCAGTGAATTCAGTCCATCGTATTGCCGTCACCATGACGATAACTTGACATCGATATCTCAGTGAATTCAGTCCATCGATATTTCAGGCATTAAACATGATGGCACGATGTGTGACACATGTCGCCAGCAACCAGTTTACGGAATACGTTGGAGATGCGCCGAATGCCCTAATTATGACCTCTGTTCTGTGTGTTACCATGGCGACAAACATAACTTAAGACACAGTTTCTACAGAATATCCATGCTGGGAAGTGAGAGGTAGATACTTATATAGAGTGGCGTGATCATGTTGTACTTCTCTCATTGAGAATTTAGTAATTTTAATGTAATAGATTTTATCGCACCCCAGGGGGATTTTACATGAAGTGATATGTGCACTATCAATATAAATTGTACCTTATTCTTAATATTGTTAATAGTATTACTAGCAGTAGGACGCTGGGTTAAAGCCTGCCTTTCATTAAAGAAGTCAAGTGTACGAATTCACATATGTAATGGATTTTTCCAGTGCCTCCACTTATAAAATGAGTTATATACATAGTTGTATAGTGAGGTGATTTATATAGTGAGACTGACATTTCCTACAGTTAATAAAATCACTGAAATTACACAATGCTCTTTCCTTTTTATCCTGTATTCTCGTTTCTCATACAGTGTAAATGCGAGTTAAATTAGAGTAAATTTATATTGACTTTAGTTTTGTAAAACATTCTGTGTCGAATTGATTAGAATGAATCTGTCCAACTGCCAAAATACATTTGATTTAATTATTGATAATGTATCATCCGAACCAATACTTAACCCTTGTCCTGCCAGATTTTTTTACATTACATATATTCAGTAAAGATATTTAATAGTTCAGTGGGACAAGGGTTAAGTTGAACTTGCTGCTCCGAGTGTATGTAGAAATTATAAGAATGTACCGATGGCGCTTCGGGAGTAGCTCAGTGGGTAGAGAGGCAGTTTATGAACCAGGGGTGGAGGATTCCACCAGTTGTGGTCTGCCAGTGGGCAAGGTACCGCCAAGTAGCTCTGGTCAACTCAGCTATAAAAAAGTACCAGTGACATTATTTGTGGCAACCCTAATCAATATGCACTGGGAAAGTAAATTTTGTGACTGCTTTGTGATAACACTTATTTTAGACTTGTCTTTCTGAATGACTTGTAAGTCTTCACTTGGCTGCGCTAGCAGCTTCAAACTGTAAAATGTAAATGCTTTACTTACTTTTTTTAACCTATGCTAGTTAGTATACATGCGTAAAATCTTAGCAGCATTATGCTGTTCTATAGTATATTATTATGGCCATATTACGATCATTAAAATTTCGTCTATATTAGATTGAGCGAGATCAGTTGACAGGAGCCAGTCTAGCACCCAAGGTGTGCGATCACTTTTGACCTCTCATTGGTATCAGAAATTCGTTATTATATTGTACAGAAGTTTGTTAGTAAATGACATGTATCTCTTTTGACTTGAAGGGTACGTATTGAGCCGAGACGAAAGAGCAAAAAAATCATGGCTAGGGGCATTTTCCCAGGCGCTCGGGTCGTTCGAGGAGTTGACTGGCAGTGGGAGGATCAGGATGGGGGAAATGGGAGGCGTGGTAAAGTCACCGAGATTCAGGTACTTCTTCCAAATCCCGCAATAAACTAACTCAGTGTTTACGCTTCTGACTGAAAACCCGAGGTTCAACCGGGTTGCCTGTCCTTGGGAGTGACTGCTAGCTTTTTATAAATACTCATTATTGTTTAGAAGATAAGCCCTAAATATAAGTATAAAAAATACGGTGATTGTTTTATGTATATGTAGTTACATCAGCCCAATGATTGATGTAGCATGTTTAACCACTGCCGCACTTTTGAAACATGGTGGCCACGTACTTTATAGCAATCAGCAATTTCCGCATACCCCTCTACCTGCTATCGTTTTTGAGTATAGAATGTATTACATATGAGCTGAATAGCTTCCAGTAGCATTTCTATTAAACCGCATCTGACAGCCTTAATTCACTGAGACTTGTCTATTTATGTTGCCTTTTCCTGTTTTATTTTAGGCTAAACTCACTATAGAGAGCGTGGTTGTTATATCTGTTTTCTAGCCTATTAACTTAGGCAACCTGTGCAATCAATATAAAGTTTCTATTTGCCAAGTACAATTTTGAACTGTTCTGGGAAAGTGTGATGTTAACACAGTTAGAAATTTTTTTCTGGGTACGATAAAATCAACAATTTATATTTGTAGGAAATAATTTTCATAGCGTTTGAATATTTCTCTTGTGAAGCCGAGTGGATACCATTTGACATTATTAATGAATGTTTGAGGCGTGTTTGGCCTCTTGCATCCATCTCATCGATATTGTCACGTTAGATTAGCTCATTTAACACCTGTTTCTTGTACTCTGTTGATCGCAGGACTGGAGTGCAGCGAGTCCACGAAGTGCTGCTTACGTTCTGTGGGACAATGGCGCTAAAAACCTCTACCGGGTCGGCTTTGAGGGCATGGTCTGTATCAACAGCTGTAATTAGTTATGCATGCAAAAATCGGTTTTCATTGAAGTTGATGTCAAGACACTGATATTTTAATGGCTGTCTTTAATTGGTCTATCCCTGCAAGGCAGCATGTGGCGCCTGGTCATTTTTATTGGCTAATCGCGATTTCTTCAGATAAAAATGGCTTTATTGGAAAGATTTTAATTAACATTATCAATCAGTTGTATCATCATGTTATATAATATGTATGATATGTCTTCATTTTTTTTTGGCTAATATTAACTGGATAGTTTAATGTGTGTCAGTTTTCACTTTCTTCTATTTTCATGATTCTGCCTAATTTTCACTGTATAATTGCATGTTTCTGGCTTATTTTCACTGTATAAGTGTTTCAAGATTGTGGTGTATTTCCATTGTAATATTTTCAGGCTGATCTAAAGGTAGTCAGTGATGCTAAGGGTGGCACATTCTATCGCGATCATCTCCCGCTACTTGGTACTTTGGTATTTTAAACATGAACATTAGTTCCCCAGACCTTGAGTTTATTATAGCACTTTACTGACTGCTTGGTTTGTAACAAGCATACACTGGCGAATGCAATATTTCGCTGCATTAACTGTCTAATCTAACAGTTTGAATATAAGTTGTGGTTTAGAAGCATAGATCTATTACGAAATATTGAGCAAGCATTCAAACCCACAGTTCTCGGTCTCACTCACTCTAGGCTCCGAATCTCTGTTTGTGTCTGATGCAGCCAGGAATTTGGGTGTCATCTTTGACAAGAATCTTTCTTTTTCTGATTATGTTAATTCTGTATGTCGTTCATGTTACATCCAGCTGCGCTACATCAGACGCATCAGACTGTACAGTCCGCATGATACAGCTGTATCTATTGTCTGCTTATTGATTCTGTCTCGTTTGGATTATTTTAATTCTATTTTGGTTGGTGCCCCCTTCTATCTCATTAACCAACTACAGTTAGTCCAGAACAGTGCAGCTCGTGTAATCTACCAGCAATCGAAATTTTCTTTACACATTTACACA
Source organism: Epimenia babai (assembly GCA_011762755.2). Classification (NCBI taxonomy): domain Eukaryota; kingdom Metazoa; phylum Mollusca; class Solenogastres; order Cavibelonia; family Epimeniidae; genus Epimenia; species Epimenia babai. The sequence goes on along the minus strand of WURV02149578.1, from coordinate 1,802 downwards.
AATTTTCGTTACACATCGCCTCGTAGATCTACATTGGCTGCCCGTGTCGCAGAGGATCATTTACAAGGTGCAGACTTTCATTCACAAAGCTAAGCACTGCCATGGCCCTGCGTACATCAATGACATGATTTCTCGTTGCGCCCGGGCGCTTTCTGAGGTCTGCCTCTCAGTGTCTAGCTACAGTTGACGACTGTAGTCTAGTCACTACTTGAAAGCGCTCCTTCCGCTTAGCCGGGCCGTCTGTATGGAACGCTTTGCCCCTCGAAATAAGAAGCATAGTCTCCATCAACATCTTTAAAACCATGCTTAAATTATATATTTTTACACAATATAAATTTTAACTGTAACTTCACTTTGTTCTTATTTTATCTGCTATTTGTACACAACCGTGGACGCGTCATTTTTTTCCCTGCTGTGGAAAACTGCATTTTCATTGCTCGAGAGATATCACGTGGTAGTAGATGCGCGCGCATCCTGCTGTTTACATATTGGCTACAACGTGGAAATGTCGTCTGCTACTTCGTCGCAAGAAAATGCAATTTCGCCAATCAACAAACTTCAACTAATGCATTTTTTTAAAGCTTTTAGTTTTAGGCTTTATTTAGAGTGCCGAATTATCGCTTGGTCAGTAATGATAAGATAATGTTGACAACAATAGTTGTGGTTTTGAACTTGTGTAAACTTGTACAATATACACATACGTACTACAGTTATGAATTCGGATTGTGATTAAATGTAAATATGTAATATGTTTGAGGTGTTACCTCCAATTTGTGCGGTTTTGGGTGTATATGGAAAAACGGAACATAAACAGGAAGGAGAGGACGAAAATGGCTGACGGATTAAATGGTTCATAAATACGTAACGAAATGGTTTGAAGATTAAAATAGCATTTGTACGTTATGGTGATATTTAGGAATTGAAATCTGGGAACGTGCACAGTCTCGTGAGTATTTACAATATAAAATGAATAGGAGCGATATGAAATAGAATGGTCAGCTTAGCATATGAATCAGTTTCGGTTTGGGTGTCTGGGCCGCAGGATATATTGTGGAATTTGCCTTCGCCTTGGTATTAAAATAGTAAGGGTTGTCAATAATGACAGGCGTGATAATTACTAAAGTGGAATTTAATTGTGTGGATATTTAGTTGGATGTTATAACTTCACGGTGATATTCGTATTTTTATATGGTCAAGTTCAAGTTATGGAAATTGCAATGGTATCTAGGCCATGTTTGTGTTTTTCAGAAAATAACAATTCGATACGGTACATCGAGTTCGTTCTCTATGTAGGCAACTACATGAGGCTTCGAAGATCTTGAAATAAAATAGAATTTATTTGAATACAGTGTACCGTAATAACTCAGCTGTTAAACACACTTTACATAAAACAATAGCCTGATGGTCCAGACTATAACGTTATTAATTACTTATAATAGGTAAACTTAACATATAACACTATATACAGGTAATACAGATCAATGTTAGATTCTATATGTAAAGTTACAGTGATTATGAAATAGATAACAATGTTGAATAATAAAGTGAAATGTAGAGCAAATATTGATAAAGGCCATCGTATGTATCTCATGTAGCTATCATATGTAGACAAAGTCGCCATTCATATAATGAATTAGTGAAAAAGCAGAAACAGGCAAACTTTTGTAAGCATGGAACATCGCAAATTGATGGTAACAAAAATTCTCATAATTAATCATGTAGGCCTACTTTTCATGTATAAAAGATGATAGGTGTACCAATGTATTATTAGCCTGTGATATCTCATCGTTTTATAACTTTTA
>WURV02149577.1:0-37131 GCA_011762755.2 Epimenia babai | reverse complement strand
ATATTGACTGAAATGTTTAGAACCGAAAATGTCGTTGTCAAGGGCGTTGCCAGGGAAGTGACGTAGGCACTTTAGTAGTCTATAAGACATGTAAATCGAGAACCCTATAATGCCCACACTAGCCTGCTGGTTTATAAATGTAACTGCTTTAAATTATATGATATTATTAGCTTCAAAACAGGGTTATTAATGCATAAGGCGTACAATAGGCAATTACCCCCGAAACATACAAAGACTTTTTTCCCAGAAGGCTAAAATTGCTAATACTAGAAGCAAAGATGACTTTTTGGTAAATTTTTCACGGACCAGAGAAAAAAGCATGTGTATATCTGTAAATGGTCCAATCATGTGGGATAGGATGGATTGTTGTATTAAATATTTGCCATTTCATCGTTATAAATAACAATTTAAACAATGTATATTAAATGAATATACACCTTGATATACGACATTATATATTGTGCATTATACACAGCCTACCAGTAATATTTGTATGATTCAACCATTAATAATCGTGTACTGTATAAACATATGAACTTATAATAAACTTCAATATAGTGTCAGTAAACATATAACTTTATAAAAATATCTTATCAAATCACTTTCCGTTACTTTATCAATGTTATCCCTGATGACCTGTGTTAGTTCTCCTTTTAGATGTGTTTTTAATGCAAGAATCATTCAGTTTTTATTTTTATTTCATTTTGTTTACAATAAATACTAGAAAATAGTCTCGTGCGGTAAACCTACGGGGACATGGTCCACAAGTCTGATTACTTCTCATGCTCCCCTTCAACGAAATAATAAATATGCTATTATATCTATTTTTTCATTATGTTAAATTTTCATAGACTGTGTTACTCAAGTTGAGTTAATTGTGCTGTAGTCAGTATTATTACTAGTTCTGCTCCCTTCAAATATCTAGTGATATTATAATATGATTATATTGTATAGTATGTGTGTAACCAGTGTCGTTATCATTATTATAGAATACTAGTATAATATAATATATTGGGTATCCTGTTTACCTTGCAATCGATTGTTTTGTTGAATAAACTTTCATATATCATATCATCATGAATGACACTAGATACATTTGGTAATGTATGTATGAATTTATGGGTTGATTACGAAGGTAATCATTGCGTGGGCCATCCTTGGCCCTATACAAAGGACATCCTCGCTTCCTTTAACCACATTAAGAGGGTATTCTTTATGTGATTGATATGGCAATGTGATTAGCCTTTCTTATAAGGTGTCGGGGAAAAAACACTTTGTGTGAAAAACCCACTGAGTCTGGGAATCTGGGAAGACAATTGACCTTTTTTCATTCACATTCATTCCATTGGTTCCAAATGTCTACATTCGGGCTACATAAGTCACACACTTCGCTAAGTTTATGAGAGGTCAATGGTTTTTTATGAGATGACAACGTAGCATGGAGGTAAGTGACATCGAGACCATACATCGAGCATCTGAAGCCCAACAAACGTCAGTGGGAAAAAGCCCTGACAGAACCACACTATAAGGGCTACTGAGACCCCCATGGGCACATACGTTGAAGACAGTTTCAGCCCAAAAAAAGGCATAGGTAGTATAATGGTTAGAACAGGAATTGAATTCCCATTAACATTATTTTAATATAGAAAATACCACGAAAAATCAACCAATCAATTTATAGTCCATGCTTGTTACATAAATCTGTTTATATTGCTGGCATAATTTGGGACTTTAAATATGAGTGAGTTCTCAAAAAGTAGTGTGAAATACTTATATGTGCCACATAAGATTTCCATGAGACTTACATTTATTCGTGAAATGAAATTTATATTTACAGCCATTCATAAAATCTCTTGCTTTTTCTTCTTTCCTGCCTCTAAATTGTACCGATAATAAAAGGTTCTTGTGCGAACTCCTTTACTGAAATTTTGAAACAATGTTTTTTTAGCATGTGACCTTCAAGTAGCAGACTGGAATTCGGTGACTCGATCTTGTGATGGTAAGTAACGTAAGTAATGTATTTATTATCGGCCTTGTAATATAAATGAGTCATTTAATTCGGCGTCCAAAAAACACCAGGCTTTATAAGATGGAAGAAGCCATTCCCAATAACTGTGCTTGAATATAGATGTTTGATGGGAGGATTATGGTGTGGTGAATGAGGTCAATGGCCACGGTACAATATCAGCGTCATTCTGAGTGGGGAACTATAGTGATATGGACACTGTGCTAATATGCATTGCCCACCTGAGTTATGGGTTCTATGTGTACATTCATGAATGGTAGTTAATGTGGGTCTTGGATTTTATCACAATAACTTCGAGCTGTTAAATTACCCTCTATTAACCAGATTGGCTCGTCTATAATATAATTTTGCAGACCATGGCACTACCGCCACCAAATATATCAACCTCTCAAACATATGCATCGTCATATCGATCATTGCGACATTGGTACATTCTGTCTGTTCTCAGCTCATGAAAGCGAAAAATAAGACTCATCAATGAATATAACGGTTCTCCGTCTTAACAATGACGATGAATTTGACACCAGTGTCAGCTCCTGTCTTGTCTGACATTTAGTCAAATTCATTCCACGATGGGGGCCATCATGTCATGCACGAATTCAAGTAGCACTACAATGATTTCTCACAATTTGGTTAGATATCTCGCGTAGTTCTGGAACTGATGCAGTAGATGTGGTTGTTATAAAGTGATCCCATAAATGTCTTGAGCTGCCGTAGTAACAGTCAGTCTGCTACTCCAAAGGCAGTTTTCTGTTCGCTCATGTTCATGATATCTTCCGTGGTGCAGCAAAACGGTGGACATCAAAATGCCTTGTGATATAACACTGCGTTTTACCCATTTCCAAATGTCATCATTCGAGCAATAGCAAGAATATATTGGTGATCTATTCATTGACAACATGGAGCATCAACAAGCTATCAGATGGAGGGACTGATCATCATGAAGAGCAAAACTGAATGAGCATTAAGGGGAAGGAAACATGAGAAAACAGCAAGATCAGGAGAAATCACGATAATTAAACTGAAATCCATCAAAAATATAATGTACAACAGTGTATCAAATCTAAGAGTCTGTTGTCTCGATTTGTCTTCATAACTCTATCGAGAAACTCAGAGACAACAGAGTGGCATTGAACAATAGGGCTGGTGAGTCATGTCATCAGTCATGCTAAAGATACTGTAAACAGTTAAAGAAAATTTTCAGAGATGAAATTGCTGAAGTACAGTACAGGTTCACAGAGGGAAAAGGTACTCCCCACGCCATATTCATGAATCATTGTATTAACTCGTTTAAGTCGACATGCACAGTATCTTTTATCGAGTTTTGACTACACCGATTTACACCAATAGATCTAGACATCAAATCTAGACATACACTGATGTTATTTTACGTACTCAGTACATACTGGTGCCAGAGTAGATGGTTAAATAAATAAATTTGACCGTATTTTGATTCATTATTGCTATAGTTCGATAACTTTTATTAATTCCAGTTAGTAAGTATTACATTTGATATATTTTACAATCATTATTATATTTAATTAAGATTGTGAATGCCATATTTTGCGTCTTTCAAAGTACTACGGATTTGTCTCCCATTACATTGGGATTGGGGTCCGTCGAATAACCATTTTACAACCAATCATGGACAGCTAATAAAATTTATTGAAATATATATTTATTCGAAGCAGACACTGTAAATTAGTTAAGAGCAATTGGAACAATTTCATTAGTTTGTGTTCACTTTTTGGTTAAGAAATTGAGTTTAGTTTAATGCGTTTACACTGTGTTTTGCGTATTTTTGCATTATTTGTTAGAGCGTTTTTATTAGTTACGGTTGCCATGATTTCTGAGTCACTCATCGATGTTGTGCATTGTGCTTGGAAAAGCGTGGAAAAATTCTTATGCAATGCTGATGGATAACGTAACTAAGTATTTAAACATGGCTGCAATCAATTGTGACATAATCCTAGTATCGGTCAGACACTAGATTTGTTCATGCGCCAGTTGTGTATCATGTGCAAGCGTCTGTGTCTGAATGGTGATGATGGTCACATTACTCATTAGCTGTGTCGAACATGTGGACTAATAGTGTCACAAATAACACTGTTTGAATAGTATTGGGACAGTACGAACATGTCGAATTGGACACTTCCACTTTAGCCGACCTTGACTAATATCGTAATTGACTCTATAATGAGATGAATAATGGGCCAAAAAATTACCGTTAACTATGACCATTGGGCGAGACATCAAGTACAACTCATATGAGTTAGACTGTATAGTGGAGAAGAATATCGAGATGCAGAATGATCTTCACTTATGCTTTATAGACTACCCTAAAGCGTTCAACGAGGTACAAAATGAGAGATTATTTGACATTCATAACCATCATGACACATGAAAAAGCAATGAGATGGATACAAATTTATATTGAGTACAGTCTGCGGCATTTTCAGTGGAAAATTTACTCAGTAAATAAACTAAAATTGAAAGAGGCGTAGTCAATTGTCTACCTAGACTCAGTGGGTTTTCATGCTAAGTGTTTTCCCACCCCTTATAAGTGAGGTTAATCAAATTGTTTTGTTAACCACATTAATAATGGATACCTAGCTCAATATACATCACATATTTATTTTACAATCAGATGAGTCTCTTTTCTCTATTTGACTGAATCCATTAAATGTTGTAAATATCATGTAGAATTTGATCTTGTATTGAAACCTTCTACCCTTAAATTGTAGAAAGGATTTGCCCTCTATATCATCAATGCTCCAAGGATGATGATGGCTTCAAGTGTCAAACATTGACTAAACAGGTGTGCAAATGTTCACTCGGCACGTCTGTGAAGGAAAACTCATTTGGGAGCCATCATTGTTTACGTAAGTGATTCACTGTTCCCCGACTTGCGGAGAATGTCATAAGTCATAACCACAGTTTTCCAGTATAATGGCATAGTCACACTCTATAAGTTTTCCAAATTTTTTTCCACATCACGTGCCCCTTAAAATTGTCATGCCTCAGGGTTATCAGAGAACAAGTGCAACTTGTGCACAATAATTTCAATTTTGTTAATGTAACAGGGTCCACTAAGTTAAATTAATGGGATTTATCAAAATTCATTAAGTGAAACTATGAAAAATTTGAGTTTTTTTCGTAAGTTGAGGTGTAACACAGCATCAAACAATTATATCAGTTCTCAGTGATGTCAACACTGGACACTTTTTGATGCAATGTCACTTGATGGCAACAAACAATATTCACTGTTGTTTGATGGAGGTTGCAAATTACAAATTAATTTTCTTAAATTGTCCGTAGTAATCTCTATTTTGCACTTTACCATTTGCCTACCTCAAACATAAGTGGTTCACACCTACATGTGTATGTCAAAGTGTCATATACATACATACATGCATACATTCATACGTACGTACGTACATACATACACACACATATGTACACACATATGTACACATATACACATGTACGCACATATACACGCACACACACACATGCACGTACATACACATACACGCACATACACACACACACACACACATGCATGTACACACACATACACGCACATACATACGCATGCACATCCACATGCACACATACACATGCACATACATATGCATACATACATACGCACATATACACACACATAATACATACACACACATATACACAAACACACATACATACAAAAAAATTTTTTTCTGAAAATAATAAGGTACTCCTTTAACCAGTGCCCCACTATCGCCTACAAAATATGGATGTAACTTATGTTGAGAAGGAGTGCATATCAAAACGAATGTGTGTGCAGGATGCGAAGCTGGTCAAGGTTGGAACCCTATCAGTCAACAGTGCCAGGGTGAGTATACTTTCTACGTACATGGTCTAGTGTACAAACACACCATGTTACAATGACAATAATAATAGGGATGTTATGCAGTTTTATTTCCGCTGTCATAGTATCCCTTATGAAAAAAGGGGTGGCTACATTAAATACAGGATTAAATATACATATTATATACAAGAAAAGTTCAATCTGATTTATATCATTCCCTATACTAATTGTGAGTGTACCATCGGCTCATAGATTAATATAAGTTCTCAGTGATGTCATCACTGGAAAATGCAGGTTTTATTTCATTGTCGCTTTATAACTTTCTCTGGTTGCATAGCTTCTTTATGTTAATCTATATTAGTCCAAATAGGAATATTTGTCATATTTATAGTATGGCTAAAACGGCAAACCACACCTCTATACCTCAAGTGTAGATGGCGTAAACCAAAATTGCTGAGGCTAATATGCTGAACAAAAAAAGAAACGCAACATGTGAAATTTCATTATTCTACACATATATTCATATAGTAGCTAAAATATAGTTTTATAACCACAACTAGTATGCTTCCAGCTGTAGATTTTGCTGCTAACGTGTAATGCAGGCACCGTTTGTATACTGAGAAATGCAAGTCACGTGGCATATTGTTTATTGTTCCCATACGATTCCGAATGACAAATTGAGCAAAAATAATTACTAAACATGCCAAGCCGACTTCAGTGTATAGAACTGAATATCTCACAACGCGCCAGTCACTGTTTTAGAAAATCCACAAAGTCGAAAGTCATGCCTAGGCTCAATACAGCTCAATGCAATAATGCCATAGGGCGTTTAGAGGCTGGTGAATCTAGCATGATGTGGCCGTACATTTCCATGTGCAACGGTGCACCATCAGTCGTCTCTGGCAGCGATACCAACAGAATGGAACAGTGGATGATCGTCCACGGACCGGCAGACCACGTGTGATGTCACGGGCCCAAGACAGATTCATCAACTTACGCCATCTCCGGGACAGATTCACCACCACAACTTCAATAGCGGCTGAGTTACACCCAGAACTCCAGGTTACAGCGCAAACAATTTGCAACCGCCTCCGCGATGCTGACTTGCGCGCGAGACGTCCTCATCGTGGAATGATTCTCAAACCACATCACCGCCAAGCATGAATTGACTGGTGTAGAACTCATCGTGTGTGGACGCAGGCAGGGTGGCGACGTGTCATTTTCAGCAATAAGTCCTGGTATTTGTTACGCCGAGCCGACAGTTGCCATAGAGTATATCGACGCTGAGGAGAACGGTTTGTCGATGCCTGTGTAAGAGAGGTCGACCGATTTGGTGGCGGGAGTGTCATAGTTGTGGGCGCCATATCAGACTATGGGCAAACTGGTCCATGTAGGGGTTAGTTTAGCAGCTTGACAATCGGATGCACGCCATCTTCCAACAGGACAATGCCCACCTTCATAGTCCTCGACTGAGAAGAACTTTCCTTGTCGATAATGACGCAGATGTCTTACCGTGGCTCTCGACATCGCTGGACCTGAATCCCATCGAACATCTGTGGGACGAACTCAATTGACGCATCCGTTAACGTGCGATTTCCCCGCAAACATTACCCCAACTTCTCAAGGCTCTTCAAGAAGAATGGAACGCCATCCCTCAAGACGTCCTGCGGACCCTTTGTGCAATCGATAGTACATCGATGCCAGGCTGTACTTAATGCCCGAGGAGGTCACACTCGCTACGGAACAAGTGAAACCCCCTGACATTTTTATTCACGAAGTATCAGCCATTGTAATGTTGATCATATTGACATAAATAACATTAGTAAATAACCATTTTGCGTTCCTTTTTTTGTTCAGTATATATAGTTGAGATATCGAAGTAAACAAATGCTTTTTGGTCGACCTGACTTTTTATGTCTTATGCGTAAGTTGAGTAAACATGCACCATACTCATAGCTTTACATAGGTAGGGTGATTTAAAACTGAGCTAATTAAATTTTGATTTTATTAATATAACTTTACCTTAATGAAAATCAGGTCTGGCTTGGTTCAGGTTGGGTTTGTCCGACTAATACATTTAGCTAGTACCTAATAACTAAGTAGGGTTATTATTTCCCCTCTCCTAAAACTTTTCTAGTACGACAAGACAGAGATTACTTCCATGAATATAAATATATATATATATATATATATATATATATATATACATACATACATTCAGACTACATATACATTCTAACACTTAAAAGAGACAATACAAAGTATTACTTTATGAATGATAGTAGATCTTGCACCTGTAACACTAAGTGTGTACACGACATTACGAGTCGAATTTCATTTTATGCTTATCAGACAACATTTTCTATTTATTTTATTATCATTCTTTACAGACGAAAAATTCACACGTAAAATCTTGCTCAAAATCTCTGTTAAGTGTTTTTGGAAATAATAAGCTACTCCTTTAACCAGTGCTCCATGAGCGCACACGAAATATGGATGTAACTTATGTTAAGAAGGAGTGCATATCAAAACAAATGTGTGTACAGAATGCGGACCTGAACAATTTCTCCACCCTTTAACTGGGCAGTGCATGGGTGAGTATACTTCCTACTTACATGGTATAGTGGGCAAACATACCATATTACAATAACAATAGTGATGCCATGCAGTTTTATTTTCACTATCATAGTAGGAAACGTGTGGGACACGATTAAAAATCCATCAAGTAGCAAAAATTAAATCTGATTTATATCATTCCCTCTGAAATTTGTGAGTGTACCATCGCGTCATAGATTAATATAAGTTCTCAGTGATGTCAGCACTTACTGGAAAATGCATCAACATTAAAACCCTCCAGTCACATTGACGGATGTAATAAACATTTCATACTCTATATTCAAACTCTTAACAATAGTCCACAGCAGATTTTCAGTCTAGTACAAGCCAGAAAGAATGTTTTTAAATCGTTTGTTGAATACTGTTTCCTCTCATGTTTGATAGAACAACGGGCTTTCCAGATGGTCCATTTTAGTTCATTCATTACAATACAAAAAATCTTGTTGAAATATTGATTTGTATATTCGAAAATGATGTTCACTAACTTGAAAGAGACCTTGGTATTACCCATTCTAGATACGATGAATTTTACAAAGTCCAAAAGCAGTTTTATAATCTTACAATCGTACAATAAATGCCTCGGTGTCTCTAAGCATCCCCCACATAAATGGCATCGGAACTGACGACGATCCATGTAGAGTTTGCCTAGAAACTCCCCTGTCGGCAATACCCTGCACACTAATTTATAACAGAAGTTTCGGATATTTACATCGATGATATTGTTATGGACTTCTTTCCACGCAGCACTGAAATTAATATTTTGATGTTTACTGGCAATCCTGTTGGAATGAATACATTTCCCAATATACACTTTTGGTATTTGATGCCAGCCAGTCTTTAAATGGTAGTTGGTTGTACATCTCAAATGGCCCCTTGAACTTTATAAAAGGGTGGCAAATTGAAGGAGTGCAGTATTTTATTGGATGACATATTTTCACGAAGAGTATAACCTAACCAATATACACCAGAATAGCACCATTTAGCACATTCTCGTGTTTTATAGAAATTTAACAAGCGTTTAGCAAGCATAATGTGGTAAGACTTGATTTTAGTTTTAACATGTACTAAGGGAAACCCTCCATCTTCTCATTTGTTCAGTAAAGTTTCCCCTTAATAGATTTGTGAAATTAAACTGATTAACTGATAACTGATATAACTGATTCTAAAAACTAGAGTTTCCTTAAGGCTGCACTTCGTAAAATCATTGCTCTTCCTGAGTAGACAGGTGCGTCTGCTTCCAGAGGATTAGAAACTGTGTGCGACTTGCTAACGACTTTCGACCAGTTTGCTTCATCTATAGCTCTTGGGCTATCCGTACCGAGTTCTACACCGAGAATTTTGCTATAATCTTTGACACAACTAATTCCAAACAGGTGGTCTGATTGAGATGTGAATTTCCCTAACCATAGCCCAACCGTTTCAGTAGAATACGTGTGGCACAGAAGCTTCGTCCACCAGTATAAGTCACATCGTCGGCATACGCTATTACTTTACTTTCGATCGCATGATTTGTTCCTGGTATGTGCATCCCTGTGATATTTTGGTCATTGCGTATTTTAGTCACAGACTTGAGACATAGGACATACAGTGAAGGTGATAGCCTACAGCCCTGCCTGACAGATCTTTTGACCGAGAATTCTTCTGAAATATGCCCGTTTACAGGCGCAGCCGCCATACATTTTGCATGCAACATTTTTATCATTTATGTGAATTTCGGTCCGAAATTGTAGTGGTTTAGACATTTAAATAGGTGGTCATGATCGAGTATCGAAGGCTTTTTCCTGGTCCAAGCTTAAGAATACAGTATTTCTAGTAAATTTTGTTGTTTTACGTAATCGCAAATATTTCTTAGAAGATGGACCTTGTCAAGTATACTTCGGCCAGGAACTGAGCATGTCTGGTATAAGTGTACTAGAGCTGACATCAGCAGTGGAAAGACGAAATGATAGTAGTTTTGAGAGGCATTTGTAGTTCTTATTCAATAGGGACACCGCCGGCCTCTATGACATCGTCTTTGCAGGGTCCAGAGTTTCAATGCAAGTTACCATCAAGGCACGTTATGGCCGCCATTTTTGTACTTGTATTTTTAAATATACAGCCTTTTCCGATCTCAAAGTGTACTTATCCAACGGCTAAACAATCCAAACGCTACAGCCAATATACAGCCTCCGCCACCTAAACGTGGAGGATCCTAGACCTATACTACTCAAGACTTCTTAAGGATCACCCATATAATATGAAATAGTACACTAAAAAAATATATAATGCATTATGACTACAAATGTAATTGATTAGCTAGAGAGCTAGGGTCTTATTGAGTGAAGAGTACATGATGATTTTAAGGCTGAGGGTTTTCTCAAGTGGGAATGAAATGAAATGAAATTATTTAATCAAAGTGTACTTATAAGCTCAGCTGTCAAACACACTTTACATGAAGCAATAGCCTAATGGTCTGAGACTAAAATGTAATTACATAAATTATATTAAATTAACACATTACAGTATACAGGTAATAGAGATCAATGCTGGATACAATCATGTAGATTTACTGTGAGCTCTGAGCATGAAATAGATAATAATGTATCTCGAAAAAAGGAAATCATAATGGGAAGTAGCAAATGCACTCACAGTTCCCAATGCAATCAACATATTTTTCTTTGACAACACAATACATATATAAATGTTTATTTATACTTATACATACTTATGTTATTTCCAGGATGAAACAGAAATTGAAGACTGTTCCAGTCAACCTGTTTCGGTCAAAATAAAGAACTTCTGTCCCCAACAGCCGGCATTTTATGTTTATTTTTTGTGATTATATTGTGTCGCTATATGTCGTCTTAACTGCGATATCTTTACGAAGTAAAACCTGTTAATCCCAGCATGTTAGCATGCACGCAAATACCAACATTTAGCCGGTGGCCAGATGATCATAGTCCAATCATTCAGCCTACTCTGTGTTAGAGGCTTATTGTGTACAGCGAGATGACGATGCAGATGACAGGTCAGTGCCATGTCGCAATACCACCTTACATTAACGTCTGAGAATCGAACGCTAGTCAACGTTAACATTAACGTTGGGGAACCTTGCATTATGCGCAGACGAAGTCCTATTCATTATTCACACTAATACGATACGAAATCTTTCATCTCATCTTTCCTCTAACTACCCTCGATTTTCTGCGACAAATTTTTGTTTTCATTCATTTGTACTATGCCTTCTTACGGTATCGAGGATTTAACTGTAATAAAAGTGTGTAGGCAGCAAGGATGATCAGCGAGGCGAATACTGGCTGAATTTTCGAAAAAATCATGGATGCCCGGGGGTTAGATAAGGTGATACGGAAGATAGACCCGACCGGTTCGGGGCAGACGACGTACAGTTTGCTGTCGGGAGAACGTCGCTATGTGGAGGACTTAGTTCTTAGCCAAACTGACAATCCTGGGATACATGAGAGCCCAAGAAATACGTATTCAAAAGCACACTGGCATATCCAGGTCAACAGTGAGGCGTATGATAGTTTGATTTGAACCTAAAACCCTTTCAAACGGCGTAAAGTACAGGAGGTGACCGACAATAACAAAGTTTAAGGTATTGAGGGTTCCCAGAGGTTGTAGATCGATTCCCCCAACGTACTGCGAATTTTGTTTACGAATAAAAACTGTTCACCATGTGCTCACCAACTAACACAGAGTCCATTCCAATACGAACCGTAAACGTGACATTACCCCTGAACGCCTACTGAAGGAGCGACCCCTATTTCTCACTAAAGGTGATGGTTTCAGTAGGTGTGTCCAGATTAGGCAAGGCAAGTGTATTTATTAATGAGGGCGCATAGATTTGAACAGCAGGGCTTATTACCCAATATAAGTCTTTCTCGGACGAGTACATTTTGAAAAGTGCACTTTGACACACAGCACGGATAACTAGGCAGTTCTTAGATAATAATGTTCCTGCCTATATCGGACGCGCAAATTGACCGACCAGTAGTCCGGATCTTAATCCCTTGGAGATATGGGCGGCATTGCAAGACCGTGTGTAGAGAGAGCTCTGCTCGAGAATTACCGAGGCTTGGGAGACCATCTCACAGCGACTCATCGACAAGTGCATCAACGAGTGGCGACCACGATTAGCTCCCTATGTTAGACAATGGGGAATTTTGAGCAGTTCTTTTCATCACAGTATAGTACACGTGTATATAAAGCTCCTGTGATACCGACACATCAGTCTACTGTGACAATTTTAAGTCAATTTTCCCTAAAATTACTATACGTCATTTTAAATAAGTTTTGAACACTTCATTTTATGACGTTCGCTAGTAGATTTAGTGGCAATTCCATATTTATCAATTTATGTTTAAAATTCTAACGTTATGTATAGAAATAGTCATTTTCAAATAGTGTGAAATATGAAATAACTATGTTCATAAATAATGCAAACATGCCTTGGCAAACACATGGCTCCTTTTTTCCGGCCCAACACTGTATAAGTATGTAACAGTAGACTGGCATTATGCAGTTGTATAGGTCATAATGGGACTTACAAAGCTAGGCTCAGTAGTTAGCATCATTTGCAGTAGTGGAAAACTCATCATAGTGCAAATCACTGAGTCGAGGTCAATTGCCAAAGACCGCACGCTTATCGGTTATAAGGTTCTATAAGAGATAAGTACTAGTACTCTATTAGCACGAAACAGAGACCGGATCAAGGGTCATGGAAATTTGATACACAGCACGGCCACGTTAGGGACAGGGCAGTATTTAGTGCGGCTCTAAGCTACATAGAGCTATCATCTACTTTTTAAACTAACACCAGCTCGTCTGCGAATGCTTGGAAATGAATAAATCCATTGATAATTTGTATGAATAGCCTATTATGTACAAAAATCGCAAAAACGTAGAGTATCAGTTTGGTTACAACGTACATTTTCTTTCTTTATAATTACCCTTGAGACTCCTGCATATTGCGACGCCTTAACCTGACGCTTATTGAGCCTTTACCTACATCTGACATTGGTTATAAAAACCCGTGCAAGGTAACGACTAACCACGCTTCAAGAGCTACCCAGAGTCCTGATGACCTGACGGTTTGAATCGCTTATAATTAGGGTGGCTAAGAATTTTCTCAGAAGTAATTTTTGACGGTGTTCGCTATAATCTAGGAAACCATTCACCAAAGATCGAAATCCACCATAGACTGTGTAAAGCGCCTACGTAAAGGATATGTTAGACGATGTGGAATTCATTTTAAATGATGAAGGAGCGAGATCAAAATTACTAAACTCCCGATGATTAGACGTTTAAAAATTGATTCAAGTCATTATAATGACGTATTTAAATACAAGATCGGTAGATTCATTTTAATGGAATAGTTTATCATCCGTAACTGAATTTATCTAAGCGCCTAACACCAACAACGTGGGATTCCATAGTCTGCGAACGCCGTAGTTTGAACGCCGAAATTACTAAAATCTTGTTGCTGCAGATTTCCCCTTTCCACGAATTCCAGTACGTGGGAAAAACCTATACCCCTGATGGGACTCGAACCCACGAAATTAATCTCGTCCCTTGTAGCTCAGTTGGTGGAGCACCAGACCGGTTATCTGGGGGTCATAGGTTCGAGTCCCATCAGGGATATAGGTTTAGCCTACCGTTGAAACAGTTACCTACTTGTCAAAAATGTTTGCCTGTGATTAACCAGTTTAACTCGTTAATTGTTTTGTCGTATGCCAATGCCTAATTACACACAGATAATGAATAAATGATAATATTAATCCATTGGTTTTAGAGGCGCCGTAATAACCAGTATGTCTCTACGGCGCCTATATACATTTCGCGTGATAACTAATTATAGTGCATAACACAATAGAATGTACATATAAGTCAAATCATAGCCTAACACAAGCGTTAAATGAAATTAAATTCTATTTTATTTCCAGCGCCCTTCCAACATATGGCAATCAAAGACACTATACAAATTTATCGTTACTATAACTAACGAGAAATGCAAGGAGTACAAGGAATACAGCCGGCCGGAGCGTTAATATTACGGACGCGCCGTTGCGATCTATGGTTTTCTATCGGTGATATCGACCTGCGTTGAATTGAATTGGTTGGAGGCATTTTACACCTCGAATAACAGTTGTAAAGACAAACATTTTATTATTATAATAAATTATTATCAAACATATCAACATAAGAATATTATACACATTATGTAAGTTTTTATATAATTAATGGTTCATTCATATCGAATATTGCACTTCAAAATATTTTTTGCATGACCCCTTTAATTGTTTACATGGTTATATAAATACTAGTCGATTACTCTTGAAATTACATGCTGATATATTAAATAAAAGTTTTTTTACTTTTGTATTCACCCAACGTGATTCGCCTCATTTTGATACACAATCCCTGTTTCGTAATTTGACTCTTGAATCACCAGAGGCGTCAAAAACACGCTCCCATTGTTAGTTGGCATTGGACGAAACAGGGCAACATTTTAAGCGTGGTTTTTGCCCCAAAAATCGTTGGATGAAACAGGAATTTTTAGGTGTTATAATATGTCCTTAATTGCATTGGATGAAACAGGAAGTCACCGTTTTCACGGCCTGGGCTTGTGATCCTGACTGACACCGGCGCGCGCAGTAAACACAACCAGTCTCGTGCCATAAAGCTTGTACGTAGTCTGTAGACACGGAGGTCACGCACGCGCCACCGTCTACAAAGAGGATATTAAGATGGACTCGCACACCTCATACGAGAACAATGAGAGCATCCAGGAAGTCTGAGCTAACGTACTGGATCCGTCACTCATTGATTAGATTAAAATAAAAACATTGAAAAATATATAAATTTTTAATGTATCTCGTTTTTTGGTTGTTGGTAAAAAAGGATCAAATTTGGCACATAAAAAAGATTAGCACATGCAGTGGCACATAAAATGCAAAACCCAGCGAGAACAGTGCATTCTCACGAAGATGGTATTACATGCCGGAAAACACTATCCAACCAGGATGACAACAAAAACGAGCTATTGTAGGCGATATCGCGAACGAAGTGGCCAAGAAACTCGACGTATTACACGACACTCCAATCCGCATTACTGGCCTACTCGTGATAATTATTGTAAACGCTGACTAACAAATAGCTACCATCATGATCGCTAGGCTATCACTACTGCATTATCTTGACTTGCTGCCTTTACGATCTCGTGTAGTCATTAGCGTTAGGATAATATACTATGATGACAATGAATGAGAATGGCAGTTGACATTGTTTTTTAGACATTTGCATCGATTGGCTTTGCATGACTTTGAACAGTTACACTTGACATAATCCTGACTATCACTACTTGACTCAAGTTTCCACAGCGTCTTTGAGAGATCGTGTCGTTAATTGTGTACATTGGATACAAATTTTTATCAAACTGATTATGAGCGTATGTTCTTCGCACAATACCAGACCTTTCCTACCTAGACTAGAAGTTAATATGCCATCACATACAGTGTCAAATATCATAACCACAATGTAAGACAATGCAAAATATCACAAGCTCATAAGAACGAAAATGAAATGATTTTTCATTAGAAGGTTCCGTTCACAAACAAAACCCACCTGTCTTCTATGATCCAAGTTTATGGTTATCAAACAAGGAAATAAATCTATTTCAGGAGATTTTTTATAATTTTGGTCTAAATTTTAGTATATATGCATATCCCCTAAAGGTCTCTCTCTCCCCTTCTCTCTCTCCCTCTCCCTCCCCCCTCTCTCTCTTTATGTTATCTTTACTTTATGTTTCATCTGTTATGTCATTAATGGTAAATAATAACGGGCCTCACACACTACCTTGTGTAATCCCACTAATCACCTTTGTCCATTCTGAAAATTCCCCATTGACCACCACTCTTGGTTTTCTATTATTTAGAAAATCTTATATCCATCTGTGATCTTTTCCCCTAAAGCCGTATGTCTCATGTTTGCTTAATAACCTCTGATGCGAAACATAATCAAATGCCTTCTGGAAGTCCATGTAAATTCAATCAAAACTATCTCGCCTTATCTCTTATATGTGTCCAATCCTCAATCATCTCTAACAATTGCGCTGTACATTATCTCCCCGGTCTAAACCCGCGTTGTTCCTCGCAAAACCTATTTTTTTACATGTGCGCTAAAATGTTATTCCTTAAAATGGTTTCTAGTACTTTGCATACTATAGATGTAAAACTTACGGGTCTGTAATTTTGCGGCTGCGCTTTGCACCCCTTTTTATATAGCGGTGTGATATTTGCTTGGATGGTTACATTCCTGTTTCAATTGACATAGTATATAGTTTATTTAGTGAGTAGAGCAATGTGTCTTTCAACTCAATTATTACTTTTAAATAAATGAGATCTGGTCCTACTGCCTTTGCTGGTTGAAGTTTGTTTATGACTTTCGCTTCAATGACGTTTTCAAATTCTCTGAGGTTTGATTCTTATATCTCTTCCAGGCGTTTCTTTTGCCTCGTATCAATACCTTGATTTTTTTATTCATCCATATTAGTTTTTCTAGCCCTTTAATCATTTTCGATTTTGGAATGCGATTTTTCATACTTTGCTTTAATACTCTCTCAAACACATCCCATGCTTCGTTTACGGTTTCTTTATTTATTACCTCATCTCGGTCAACCTTTGCCATTTCTCTTTTCATACTTTCATAGTTGCCCTTATACTAATTAGATCGCCTTCCGCTTCAATGACGTTTTCAAATTCTCTGAGGTTTGATTCTTCTTATATCTCTTTCAGGCGTTTCTTTTGCCTTGTATCAATACCTTGATTTTTTTATTCATCCATATTGGTTTTTCAAGCCCTTTGATCATTTTCGATTTTGGAATGCGTTTTTTCATACTTTGCTTTAATACTTTCTCAAACACATCCCATGCTTCGTTTACGGTTTCTTTATTTATTACATCATCTCGGTCAACCCTTGCCATTTCCCTTTTCATACTTTCATAGTTGCCCTTATAGTAATTACATCGACTTTTCTCCCTTGCTACCATAAATGATGTGAGGATATCCAATGTCAATGTTATTTGGTCGCTTTTCTCTAATGGAGAGCCGTAAGGTATACCTTGTATTAAGTCCTTTTCATTTGAGAAAATGAGGTTCAGGACACTTGACGTACAGTGATCTCTATAACGCGTTGGTTCCATAATAATGCCGTGAGAGATAGCAGTCATTTATATCGTCAAGAAATAATTTTGCTTCTTCATCCCTTACCAACATCATATTATTCTCCCAGTCAATATTCTTGCAGTTGAAATCCCATATGATAACCAAGTGCCACCCTAATAGATTTATTAAGTGCTTTATTATCACTGCTTTTATTTGGTGGACTCCTATAAATACACCCTAAGAACAGCTTATCTTTCTCACGTAAAGGTATTGTCACCCACACACTATCGGTATACCTGGCGACTGGTCCGATATTTTCGCTAAGGTGTGAGAATTGTCCAGCCAGTATTCGCACTTGCGCAACCTCAACAATAGACAGGCGAGAGTCTTTTGTTCAGCGCGAACCTAGACACAGCGGCACTGGTGGTCGCGTGTAGGGTGCTGTTGATCAAGTGCGATGCAGGCCTTGACGGGTACCAGTCACGCGCCCTGTTTGTATTTCTCCATGCTAATAATAGCTAAATACGCTGATTGATCTCATTGTCACTCTTTCCCTCGTTTTGATGCGATTTTGTGTGGTCTTACCGACAAATACGTATATAAGGTGGGGATATTTACAAGCACGGCATTAGAGTGATATCAGCCAAACAGATCATCATGGAATACATTAACAGCGAACGATGTGGTCAGTTATTAGTATTCGAGAATTATTCCTATAGCAAGAAACGCACCAATAAAGACTCAGTTGTTTGGAAATGTACCAAGTCAACTTTGGCGAAATGTAAATCGATACTAATATCAATAAATACAATAGATACTAATACTAATAAATTTTGTAATCGTAGCATGTACAGTAGCTTGTTTAATAAATAATACCAAAGTATCATCTAATATACTGTGTTTCGACTGATTGCTAAATCAACATATATCGGACCAGTAGTTGCACCCTGACATATATCGGACCAGTAGTTACACCCTGAGCAGTGGGTGTGAATTTGTCGGCCAGTTGCGGCACATATCGAGCTCAATTGTTCGTACGGCAGTGCGGACCAGTCGCCGTATAATCCACACGATCTTTGAACTTCTTTACTGAATATATATTGTGCTGCTGGTGTGGAATTTTTATGTACACTACCGATCCTCCAATAATTTCTTCTGCTTTGTACATTGTGTAGCACTTTACCTGCAGCTCTATATCTGGGGAATTTAGCTGTGTTGCTACTCCAAGCTCATCTTTCTTGATAAGTAGTGAGTCACTGTTAGTGTAAAGCACATGGATTTTTTTTCTTGATTAGCTCATTCCTCTTGTTCACTTTTAGTTGCACACTTTTTACCGTTTCGCTAGTTTCGGCTCTGTCTAATCCCCATCAATCCTAGATGCTGTATTATTAAGGAGTTATCGCCCAATAAGTCGAGGTGTTTGTCGTAATCGTACCTTACAAATATTTCACAGCACTTTCGCGCTATTGCTTTATTTCAATTAATACGTCATGTCGTTATTACGTAGTTTTTCATTATTTTGTCGTCCCTTTTTGCTTTTGAAAACTTATAAGTTAATTCAAGTTCAGCTAAACTTAAATTGTTGCAAGGCATCAAAGTAATTAAATTATAAACAGATTTACCGGATGCAGTAAATCTGTATGTTAGCAGATTATAAAATTTTGTTATCACAGTACTTTCGAAAAAATACAGCATCATAAATGCATTCCTGATTGGGAAAATTAATTAAATTTTATTTTAATATATTTAAGACATTGTTGGTTAACAGGGATGATTAGTTTGCCCAAGGTCGTTAATTGACCGGATGTAAACCATATCTTTCTTTTTGACGGCTTCTCCACGGCAATTGTGTACGTATATATCGGGAAATCTATTATAATCTAATTCAAATCGGAATGAAAAACTATTCATTTCACCTAGAAAAAACTACAACAGTTGTTTTTTGTCCTGATCAAGCTATTTTATGTTTTGTATTTTGTAAATGTAAACTGTAAATGTAAAATTGACTTCTATAACGCAGTTGGGTAAATTCTCAACTGCGCTGTTGAATGGAGATATACAAATATTAAAAAATAGAAAAATATGGATATACACAAATTTAAAATGTTTTGTTTAATATCATACGACGCAGACGTACCGTAAGCATACAATACGGTCACGTATGTTGGATTTGAGTTTATTTCCATTTTAATGCAGATTGACGATGAAGCTGAACACGATGGTGACGTCTTCGCGTCGGAAGATGCGAAAACGTCACTTTAACGCGCCATCCCACATTCGTCGTAAAATCATGAGTGCACCACTATCTAAAGAAATGAGGACCAAATACAATGTGCGTAGCATGCCCATTCGCAAAGATGACGAAGTCCAGGTAATGTACCTAATAAACACTCACATGTTATATCTGATATAAATATTTGTTATAGCATTGGTAACGAATTTCACCGATTTAACGTCGAAAACGAGTATATCAGTTAGAAGGAAAGTCATCAGGGTGTGGCGGACAGCACGCTGCCATTATGGAAACTATAGTATGTGCTGTGACAACATTCGCGGCGCAGATATTTTGCCGAGTGCATTCAAGTGTAAATGCTCGCTGAATCGAGATTCACAGAGGTGAAATTTGTCAGATATAAATATCTGGGTGTAAACAACCTATAATTCAGACGCAAACCAATTCTGACATGCCAGCATGGACATTTACTAATGAATCTCCATGTCCATTTTGACCCCCCCCCCCTGTTGGACTGTTGTTTCCAAGTTAGTGTCTTAGTTGGTTTATGTTTGTATTTGGCTGCTATCTTTAGTAATCATGCAGTATAAATGATTCATTGCTGCTATTGTGTCTTGGTTGATGCAAACAAAATTTGGTGTGAGTGATATTACATTACAATATGTGTGAATAGTGTATTTATATATACATACATACACCTTTGCCATATGTTGCATTGCTGTTAAGGGAGTGATAATCCAAACTCATTACTTTCTGGGGACTCAGAAAGAAATGGTTTCTTTTGGGAAGGTTGAAACTTATATGGAGCATATTAGTCACACTGAAGTTTTATGCGTGTGACATCTATCTATGCGAGTTATATTATCTTTCTATTGAATGTTTTGGTGCATGCGTCGGATTTTTTGTTTTGACCTTATATATTCCTTTAGAGCACATGTTTAATTTCATTTTAACTGGATTCCCTCTTTGTATTTCGCATTGTCTTTTGACTATGTGGTCGAATGGAGGGATACAATAAAAACTTTGGGAAATGGAGGAGGTGTAGATGTCCCACATCTCCCTTACCGCCCCAAAAACATCTACAATTATCACTAAGTTGACATTTCATGCATCCTCATGATTCTGAATACGACAATGCTCTTGTCAAACCTATTTACCCTGTTGGCAGTGTTGAGTAATTTTTTTATGGTGAAGGAACACTTTTAACACTTTAACTGCAGATTCCAAGCATACTTTTATAGAGGGGACAGTCCATGGTGCATATACATAATAAAATGATCATCGGCACATCTAAAAGCATCCATGTGTATTATAGGGACGGGCTAATGATATATTTTTAAAACTATTGCCAAAACAAAGGTAACCTAGACGACGATTACTATTACAGGACACAGGAGAACATTTTGCATTACTGTAGTATTCGTATTGTTTCACGCTGCTTGAAAACATCCTCGTGATGCATTCTGAAACAATTCCGGATGCAGAGATCTGACTGATGGACAGGCAGCTCAGACCTGTTGAAACCTGCAACAACAAATAACGCACATGTCTATTTACCAGACCATTTGTGTGGGTTTTATTTGCGGGGCCAGCCACTGATTCTGGATTAGTGAAATGTGAAAGAGGCTGTAAACACCCAAGATGTAACGGAGCCGCTTTGTGGAGTTATTCCTTTGAATTATATGCGTATTAGCAATAATCCATAGCCTTCGCCTGTAACGATAACATGTTGGTGCGAAAACTGTACACAACTGTATTAGACTGTTACGTACATTGCATGTGTACTATGTGAGACGCAGAAACAGCCTTGGGAGATGTACATTTACGATAGTCTTGTAGATGGCACATAGTGTTATGGTATTACTTGATAGTCCTGATTACAGGTATACTTCCATACGATATTACTCAAAGGTGGGGCACGTAGAGTTATGGTTTTACATGATAGTCACTATTACGGGTATACAGTATATATATATACTATATCCATACGATATTACTGCACGCATCCGTGGATGAAATTATACATACAAGTGCCATGTATGATAATACTTGCATTCAAAGTTACTCATAACCGGCATATGCAAGTAATTCTTTGCATTGATAATAATATTGCGTATGGGATGCCTAGCAGCGAGCGTGTTAAATTTCTTAACATTCAGGCCTTGGTAAGGTTCTGTTGTTTGCTGAGCTCTTTTATTTTTGGACTTATTGGTGGGTGGGCCGTCCAGCCCAGCCCACATCTAACAATTACGGTAGTCATATATCTCAAGGGCTTATAGATCATTCATCTTCGTCAGAGTCCACACTCCACAAATTGCTATATGCTAAGTAAAGAGTTAGGGGATTCAGAGGTTTGTTCGCTTTGTAACACCAGGACCTCCCAGAGCAGTGTCAGCTCTGCGATAAGTATTCGAGGCCTTCCCAAACAGCGGCGGGTTCCTAGTGGTCAACCTTCTTAATTTTCGTCCTCACACGCAATGGAGAACAGTACCGGTGTATGAGCTGTTGTTTAAAGTTCTGTCTTCCAGGTGTCCAGTTTATAGTTTGTCATGAGTTGTTGCTGTGCGAGTGGGGACATGGTATTATCAGCATAGCATGTGTTGACTATTACACGAACCATTGGTATACCTGGTTTATCGATTGGTACTCCACAGCTTCCCTATAGCGTTTGAAGCACATGGATGTCAAAGGCAGGCGGCCTTGTCTTACCCCACGTCTTATGTAAAAAGGGCTTTGCCTCTCTACATTGATGATTACCATGGTAGTATGTTGGGAGTACAACTGTATCATAACATTCTTGGGGGCTGCCATAATGACAAAATGATCGAGATAATCGATAGAAGCCATGTATATTATCATTAACCTCGTATCCAACTAAAATGACTTGCAGAATGGACTAGGGAAGTAGTCGAGCTGGTTTTTACCTCATGAATCTAACTTAGTAGTCCACCTACCCCTGTCAGTAGACTACTTCCCCAAACTACCTTACAACTTGACCCATATAGTAAGCTTCCTGCACTGGCCACTGGGTACAAACCGTGACCACCCCATAACCATTAGGCCACTCTGGCTTCCATTGGGCCAACTACAGTCACCAAGCCATTAGCAAAACAACCCATGTTGTCATTTGCTCCAGGTGGTGCGAGGCCACTACAAGAGTCCCACGGTGGGTAAGGTCGTACAAGTATACAGGAAGAAATTCGTCATCCACATTGAGCGTATTCAGAGGGAGAAGGCGAATGGCGCTACAGTCCACGTTGGCATCCACCCATCTAATGTATGTACCAATAATAGAACTAACAGCTACTACTATATTTGCGTTCACACCAAATGGTAACACTTGTTTTTATTTACTGTTCTTTGTTGACCACGTGAATTTTGTAGCGACATTTCCTGTTTTAGTGAAACTCTTGTTTTAAACATGGATGATTAATAGCATAGGGGTTATTTACTACGCTTATTAGTTGCACACGCAGATTTAAATACAGACTGTCCTAGCATATTTGACTTGAAATTAAATTCTGCTTTTTGTTTTGAATATAATGGACTTTTCTTACATGCAGTGCTTGGTATTTTAACTCATCCGGAGCATTGCGTGGTAGTTTAGCTCATCCTGGGCATTGCGCGGTAGTTTAGCTCATCCGGAGCATTGCGTGGTAGTTTAGCTCATCCGGAGCATTGCGTGGTAGTTTAGCTCATCCGGAGCATTGCGTGGTAGTTTAGCTCATCAGGATATTTCAATGTTCATCCAGTGACGTGAGTAACTCCTGAAACGGAGAATTGGTTACGTGCCACAATAGAAAAGAATTTATTATTTTATACGATGATTATTGTTTACTGCTTTGGATTCCTTCATCCAGGTGGTCATCTCGAAATTGAAACTGGACAAAGATAGGAAGCGCATTCTGGAGAACAAGGCGAGGTCGCGGCAGGTCATCGACAAGGGGAAACACACGGAGGAGACCGTAATGGATTCTGTAACGTCGTAGATTGTTTCCGAATAAAGCTTGTAGATTTACACACGAGTCACGATTGAGTATCTATTAAACAGCGGAACATTAAGTCTCAAGTCGAATACGGTAGTTTTCATACTGGAGAAACACTGCATGTTAGTCAGTGATACACTGGTAGCATAGTCAGGGGTATGGTCTCGGGAACCTTTATGTCTGTTGGTAATGACGGTGGGATGGCTACACAATTTAATTGTGATAGGCAGCTAGCAGGTACCGTGCGATTACTGTAGTTTTACTGTGTAACAGGAATCAATGGAGGGGGGGGGGTGCCAAATTGCTATGTATATATAGAATGAATAATCCTATAACATAAACAAATGCAGGGTGAGCGGAATTATTCTGTATTTTTTTAATAGCACATTACTACTGATAAATAAAACAAGAGTTAGCCTTAGTAGTTAATGCGGTAAAGGTAAACTTTGGTTATAGGGAGTAGATTAGTAGTTCGTATATTAGATAATGTAATTATTATTATTGCATACTACTCAAAGCGTGTGTGTGTGTGTGTGTTGACCAGTTAATCCAGTTAATCTTAAATGACCCTAGTGTCTGCAGATCTTTCACTGAGAGGACATCACAGCTGAATTCGACTATCTGACAAGTTAAGACAGTAATGAGATTCATCTATCCATATTACGTGTCAACCACCATTCATGTTTCCGTTAATGTCTGCCAAGAGTGCTTACACAAATTGCCGGATAGGTTGCACGAATATTGGCATTGTTTCTCGCAGTTTACGTAAAAACTAATGTAATGTCTTTTGGAAGCTGTATTCATAATTCGAAACCACGTGTTGAGCTTAGCGCTGATACCACTGTCGCTCCAAATTGTCATTGTGTACATAAAGGTGAAATGGTGATGGTGTTTGCATTTAGAAATAATTTCGATTGACTCAACAACTGGGGGCATTTAAAGACTACATCCTGATTATTGTTACACGCATAAAATTAAAATGTGCAGCACAAAAATTCCAACATGTTTACCCTCTATACACAAGAATAATTTGATCGTTAGCACGAAATAATGAAAATAATCTAATACACAATAATTGGAATGATTGCATTTTAAATATCCAAAAAATTTAGGACAATGATGGATGAAATGCGATATTGTCTTTTGAGTTTTTAGCTTGATATTGTGGAGTCCCATAATGTTTTTAACGTCATATTAGTGGGGGTAGCCAATGTCGTTCTCTGAACAGCTAGAGAGACATGCACAGCAAAAACCTATACCCCTGTGGTATAAATCAGAGGTATGAGGGTTTTCTGTGCATATTTAGCTATAGTTTTTAGACAGTGCCCATGAAATGATCAATGACAATGTGAAGAAAGCTAGACAAAACTAGGGAATGGAAATTGTGTATTAAGAAAAATGACGATATGGTTGGTGAAGTTGTGACCCATCATTGAGATGGATTCGGAAGTTGTAGGAAAAAAATATTCGGTGATTTATGCATCGCGATTCGACAACAATAGCTTACTGGGTTACACATCAGGAAATGCAGCAAAAATAGATTTCTATTCATGATTACTCGTCTGAAGACTCTAAACTAGTAATGATACAGTAAGTAGGCGGTAGCGTAGGCCAGTCCAACTACGCGAGCCAGGGAGTCCACATTTGTACCATCTGCCTATATTTAAGTCATGTAGCAAACTAGGATAAATTTTGGCCAAAATTTAGCATGTATATGGTCATAATCCGATTTTGCTAATTTTTACTGGTACGCATTAGAAATTGTCCACTATATCCCAAACTAATGCGGATTTCAAAACACCACCCGACATTTTATCACTGGAATAAAATAGTTTAAAGTGATGACTATCTGTGGGGTGCATTTATGAATGAAATGGGATACAGTTGCCCCATGCCTGAGATTGCACATAGCTAAAATGAAGCAAAGTTACTCTAATATCGATGTACGTGATACTCCATCAAGCTTTTGTGAGACTCGACGATTGAGGTAAAGAGAATACATTGCTTTAAATAAAAATATTAACCCTACTGAAAAATTGTCATTTGATAATTGAATTGGTGAATTCAACAAGGGTCCAAGTCTGTGGAACATGTTTTTACAGGGGGAGAGGTTGGGACTGTGTTGATCTCACCAGCGAAAGTTATATTGTACTTGGCATATTTGGGATTGACAGTTGTGACTTTTTACAAATAATGGAATACATTTCCACCCAAATATCAGAAAACAGGTCAAACGCGCATTTTTAAAATATGTCGAGTTGGGACCTTTTTGAATTCACCAGTTCAACTGTTATACAAAATAACATGTAAAATAAGGGTCATATAATTTGCAGTAAATTAATCTCAATAAAATTATTAAAGCAAACTGGTTAAAATGAATATTTTTTACAATAAAATCTGTAAAAGAATTGTGAAATTCTGGGGGGGGGGGATTTTCGAATATTTACATTTTCATACCTACCTGTAAACAGAAAAATGTAATTCAGCATCTTTATGATAGATATTTTGTATTCTGGATAAACTGTACAGGTTGTTCTAATTATACGAAATGGATTATGCAATTAGGATAGGGTTGTTCAAAAGGTTTGTAGTTCACAACCTGACGCATTAAGTTGACTAGGTTGATATCTTTATAGAATTCTTAAACAAAACTGGAATTTAAGGAAAATAATTTATATATATATATATATATATCACACTCCTCAACAGGTGCCATCAGACACATCACAAAAATATGCATATCAATCAAGAGTTGCTATGAATAAATAAATAAACGAAAGGTGGTACCTTTTATGACTAAGAAGAATCTACTGAGCTTTTGCATACACACGGAATGCTTCATTCCAATAAATTTTCTGTTAGTCTTAAAAGGTTCTACCTTTCATCGTTTTATCTATTTGTATGGACTAATGCGGCTCACTAATGATTACAGTTGCTATGAATAACTTTCACTGATTCCTTATTATGGTTAAGTCAGTGCGAGCAACTGGTATAAAGTATCTCACCAATGGATACCATGGTAAATTCGCAACTGGTATTGTTCGGGATTAGAACTCTCCATCTTCTAGTTTATATGTCGATGTTCTTCCAATTGAAGTATTATTCTCTTAAGATTTCGCACATTTAGTCTATCTTTGCAATGGCCAAACTGATATTTTACTTCTAATTTCAGACTCAAGTAGAGTAACTCAGTGTAAGGAATTGATTCGAGTATGGTCCCATAAATTTAGCAACCAGCAAAACACCACCACAACGGAAGAGATCGTGTGCATCCCAATCACATATTTAATACTGGCATAGTTTCTACACTGACCAAAATCTTGTAATGGCTAAAAAGCACAGGACCAAGGAATTAAATATTTCACTCCTACCCTGCATCTTCAGCTACCTCCTTGATGCAAACCGCACCATACATAGGACAGTTCTGCTGATTTTCTGTCAAATGTGACATGATCATAAACAGAACATTCTGTGCTTCTTCTGCATGTGGTTGTGTATCCAGTAGAACAAAAGTCTCCTGGGATGTAGTCATAACAGTCTCTGTCCTATCATACACCTGCTCAACTGATCAGGATCAGCAATCATTCCGAGTTATTGAAAAGTCCACGCTGACCGGACTGATTTGCAATCGCTCGAAGGACTGCTCCTAAATAACAACAAGAGGCCAAAGTTGACCTCAAGAAACTTACCAGAAAATGAAAAAAAAAGAGAAAAAAAACAAGAGGCCATCTTGATATTTGAACGAGAAGACAAGGAGACTGCCTGACATCAAAAAAAAAGAGACCTGACAATACCCAATCCGATACCGAAACAAGACAAGATGCCAGAGAGTCCCTACAATAACCATCACAACACTCAAACAAGAAAATACAGATTTGTGGAAAAAAAACTAGGCTGAAATCACATCTAATTGTCAATATAGAGATGCCCGAAACAAATCTGAATGAGACCTACACAGACAATATCTGTAAAATGGCAGACCTTCGCACTAAGCAGACATGGAGATTTTCAATTGAAAAGTTGATAGCAATTACCCCCCTTTGCTCCCATGATGAGAGGCTGAACAAACCTGAAAGATAGTAACCCAAGGACAATATCTGCCAAATGGCAGACCCCTGTGATAAGCGGTTGTGGAGAAAAAATTTTTAAATAAAAAAGACGAACATTGGTAGAAGTTACCTCCCCTAGCTTCGATGACGATACCATTAACAAATCTAGAAGATACCATCCCTAGGACAATATCTGCCAAATGGCAGACCTCTGCTATAGGCGGTTCTTGAGAAAATTGTTTAAAAAAATACATTGTTTCATCTGCATGAAATTAATCAATTTGCCTAATTTTAGTTCTGTACAATTTCACAAAATGAATAATAGCATGCTAATGATAGCTGTAAAATTAAAATAATAATAGCGCGCACAAATCATTTTGTAGTTGAGTTTAATACCTCATTATCCTTAATAATTAAGGATAATACCAGCCAAATTGATAAGTGGTTCTTAAGTAAAGATACAAAGATCACCCTCATTGGTCATATGTTACTTCCCCTTGGTCCGATGATGATATGCTGAACAAATCTAAGAGACCAACCCTAAGAAGATATCTGCCATATGGCGAAGCTCTACGATAAATGGTTTTTGAGAAGAGTTTTAAGATGGACGGACGGACGAAGCCCGACCAGAAAAGCACAGCGAGCGTAAGCACCAGTGAGCTCATAAACTACAAACATATTTGAACAACCCAGTATCACAGAACCAATGAAAAAAGCCATGAAAGAAATTACAAGAACACATAGATAGATGTGTCCCAAAAACCAAAGATATAATTCATATGTGAGAATCTTGCGCCCTGAACGTTTGTAACAAATATTTAACATAGCAATACAGCATTTACACCAAGATTTATTCACATGATATTCCAAGACATTGGCATCTTTAAAGATTTTCACTTGACCTTCGTTTCTGCTTTTTCTAGTTTATCTAGGCAATCACCCAATCAGTTATCAGTATATGCTGCACTAGATTGGGCAGAGCGCAGGTAAATCTCTATGTGTAAACGTGTTTTAAGACACATGATGGCTATCTATGCTCAATAGACCTTAGTTAAAACATTGCTGTAATATTTTATCTGTTATATATATCAGTTACAGCGTAATATATTTTGTATATACACGGCTTTACAAGATTCCCCTCTATATACAACAACTGCACACAGCGAATATCACCAGTTCTAATATGCAAACCAGACATGTAAACTTTTTTGCACCAATGCCATGACTTATAAACACAACCATATACTGGCACTGTACACTCACAAAAAAGTGACTTTATGTGAGCTTTTTCTATTAATTCATGTTTCATATATGGTGGAATGGCCACATTTAAATCGATAATACGCTAACAGCCGAAACTGTCACAGTGATTTATAATTATTTCAAAGATATTGTCTGCATCCCCCGCCACATTCCTGACCAAAATAGTAACTTAGATTATAAAATTTGTAAAGACGAGTAATGAATTAGTTTTAGTGATCACAAGGTTTCGCATAAAGATGACGCTTCCTCAGGTGAATTTTTTATGTGAAAACTTGTGATCAATAAAGCTAGTCTAGTTTACACCCAGTCTTTACAAAAGGTGTCACCCCTTATCATTTAAGTTACTCTCTTATGAACATAGCTCCCCACCCTTATACTTGATTTATAAAGGGAATTAACTCCATTATAAGTAATTGGCTATAATACTAAATTGAATTTTATCTGATTGGTGCATTGTTCATAGTCTTCATGACAGTGGGGATACCTCTATATATACTTTTACATTTCTATATATTTCATAAGATGTATAACGTTCATGTGATGAGAAAAACTTGGAAAAGATTGATAAATTTGATATACACGGAATACAGAGAGTAAATGATTCGTGTGAGGGCAATGGTCCGAGTCCAAGTCTGACTTCTGGTGCATTCTACTACTTCCCATGTACATTCACATGGAGCCACACGTTTAACACTGGAAATGTTTTCAATTCGGGATGTTTTAACAATAAAGAAATATGGCAATGAAATTGCAAGTAGTTTCACTAGAAGGGCTCAAATGTGGGATATTGTAAAATTTCTTCAGGATATACGGGGCAATAGTGTTAGTGCGACTGACAGGTTCTACTATAAATATGGTAGCACTAAAACCTTGCCCTTCCTTTTTTGGATATTGCAAAAATATTTCGACTGACTTGATGGGTGGTGCAGGGGAGAGCAATAAAAAAGCATGTTACATTTATTTTTACGCATTTTAAAGTAACTTGCACACTCAGCAAATATGGCGAGCTACATTTGGCTCCAGTGGCTCCGGAGCTTCATGTTACAGATCACTATGTTAAGGAATTAGACAGTGTGCGCGATATATTAATACACGTTACAATATAAATCTTTGATATGGTCGTCCGTGATCGATCACCCGTTGCGAGTGGACTCTACTCTCCAGGCAGCGTTATTTCATTATCGTGGTCCAGTAACACCTGGGAGAGAGTTTCCATGACGAAGGAGTGCTACACAGACTCCGTATTGTCCCTGGACGTTGAGCGATTCGTCATCAGCACCAACGCTGGCCTATTCCCTGCGGCGAAGAATCTTGACATGATCGGTGGATTTTTAAGGGTACGGACAACAAAAATTCGTGCATTTTGTGGCGTCTAAGTTTCTCAAAGCGAGAAGTAGATAATCAGCCGAAAATGGTGCTGTATTTGTAACCAAAAACTTACGACTTTCAAACAACCCGCTAGTCCCCAATTGTTGGAGTATTTCAGTCTCCAAAATGGCTGGGGGCCTGATATCACCCATGTTGATATGCGAGCGTGGAAGGTATTGTATCTGCACTGAATAGCTGCTATCAACAGTCATTGTAAACCGGGTGTGAGAGTCTTTATTGGCTATCTATTTGATATTTGTGATCTATAGATGATACTTTAGCCATACAAATTTATTCCATTTTACAGCAATCATCCTTCAGATCATTTTACATCAATGATAGTCAACTAAGGAACGATAACATGTCTTGCGTGACCAATCAACAAAATCAAGATGTCCAGTATCTGAAATAACTGGCTGAATTCCACAGCCATTATTTGTTCTTGGGTAAATTAAGACAGTCTTGCGGAATTACGCATAAAATAGCAGAATCAGATTCCTTAGGGTATGGAAACGGTTTTTTATGAACGACATAGATGAGTCTAGAAAAATTTACCCGGAATCCCAGTGACGTGGTCATCCAGAAGGTCATCATCATTTACCGGCCGAGGGTTCATATCGAGGGGTGGCTCATCATCTTCGTCGCTTGCTCCCAACAAGTGGTTCTCCTCCTCGTCATTCGACTGGAGCAAAGCGTATCGGCGAATCGTCCGTAACTTCCTGCAAGGCCAATATGAGAGAGTCGGTGTAACAATGGCCGGGTAACCACATTATCTGCCCTTACTGGTCTTTCACAAAGCGTCGATGTGTTTGACGCGATTAACAGATTACTCTCAGTTATAAAGGGAGAAAATCACCGAGTCTGGGAAGACTAGACTTTCAACACTGATCACCTTTATGGCACTTAGGTACCTCTCAGCTATCTTGTTATCTAACGAGAAAAACCGTAATCATAAACTATGACAGATTCAGCAGAGTGTGCGACACCTGTTGGCTATCTGGGGGCAGTTTGGAACCAGTGGCACGAATAGACGGTCAACTATCTGCCTAGACTCAATGGTTGTTGCTACGTGTAATCCCTAGGTATAATTGCCTTATAACGGAGGCTAATGCTTTTGTTGCGTTGACCACATTTTACCTTTGTAAAGGACAGATAATCTCGCAGTCAATGGGGGAAATCCCAGCCAATCGTTACAAACATACATACATACAACATACATACGTGACCCCAGGTACGATAGGGCTTTATTATTAAGTATGACACACCTGCGGTAGTAGAGGAGAACCAGACCGATGGCGATGACGGCGATCAACAGTACAGGGATGGCGACATAGACGCCTATCATCCCCCAGGCAGTTTTGTGCGATGCCGGCGACTCGTATGTTATTATTGACGCATTGGTGATCCGCACTCTCAAGTTGGAGTGCGGATAAATGAGTTCAATTCCCGGACTTTTAACTGCAGCTATGATTGTATTTGCCGTCTGAATATAACACAAATGGGGGTTGGGCGAACCATAATAGGCCATAAAAACTGCAGAGAAATACTCAAAACTATAAATTCTTGCAACAGTGCATAAATTACAAAAAATATAATTATATTTTAATAATAATTATATAATTCTAACAAATAAACGTTTAATATAGAGCAAATCCAAACCCAAGTCCTACAAATTACCAGTCTGGTGCGGTAAATTCCCGTATTGCATTAGGTATACAAACACCCGATGATGTATACATGATATATGAAAACTCGTAAATATCAAGAGGTAAAAGGTAGCACCTTTTAAGACTGTGTTTATTTTATTGAGAAACAAGCTTTTGCATACACAGTATGTTTCATCGGGTGAATGAAGCTTACTCCGTCGATATGAAAACTCGTGTTCATGGTTAGGTCAGCTCATCAAAGTGGTATTTCTATTTCTCCTACTGGTTAACACGGCATTCCAAAATAAATTTGGCATCTAACACGTTTGTGTCATGCGAAGATTTAAAGCACCGGACAATTCTTTTGGTTTGGGATGCAGGAGGCAATGATTTTTTTCTCTGTGCATTTCCGTGAATACAATGTGATGCGGTCTTTGTGCAAGGCGTAAATACCAAAATTCAAGAGAAGGGATTTAATACAATATAATAGATATACAATATTCACACAATATTCACACAAATAATAAAAGTATTGATAAATAGGTGTAAACGTTGAACACTAATATAACATATCATAGATAAATGTGTAGAAATGTGATTGAATTAATTGTTGTAATGTGAATAAAGGAAAAGGAAAAGCCAAAGGCTAATTTATTAGTGGGACCAAATGTGAAGCGCACTGAAAATATTAGAAATATTAATAACATCAATGCGTTATTCTTATGTAAGCCACTACAATACCAATTTTTATAAAAATTGATGCAGAAAAAAAACGTTGGTTTGTGCAGATTCGAACGCAGAACCTTTCATGAAAATCTGCACTTTGAACCACTGCAAGACTGGCACTGACAGTTTACAATAGTGCGTATGCTATACTTGTAATGATAGCTATGATCAGACAGCGTTTAACCCTCACGCTGCTACGCAGGCAAGGTATTACTACAGTAGCAACCGGCACTATAAAGGATTACATAATGAAAAAAGCACCTTGTCCATAAATGGGTCATTGGAAGAACTGCCAATGATAGTGACAAGTCCATAAACGGGTTTGGCAAAGGAAACTGTAATCTCTAACCTCTCGCCATCATCGTCCGTAATCTGTAATCGTAATATAAGGAGTATATTTAACGACAAAATATTAATGAGGTGGTCTTGATTTATCTAAGCAGTTGTATAAGATAAGGTAATCAACATGCCATTACAGTGGTTGCTTGAGGATGTCAGCATTGTCGTCAGATCGGTGGAGTTGAATCCAGAAGACACTGTATTGATTTCTGCTCTAGTTAGGGGCATTCTTCAGGCAAGAAGGCTTTAAACCCCCTATGCCCACAAAGGTCTGGGGAACCTTTGCAGTGTGTGCTTATGTAATGGTTTCTTCCCTTTGATGTGGCTGTTCTTCAGTCTCTCTCCGGGTTGTCTCTATGGCGTTTTCCTTTTTGGTATCTCATCATAAATAATAGAATATAACAGATTTGACAGCAACAACAAAAGGCAACGATTGAGATGATTGACAACAGTGACTGACGGTCATCAAAGACTGGAATTAAACAAGACATTCAGTGTCAGTTAATAAGGAAACTTCTACAACGAGTTGTGACACTATAATAACTAAATCAGTAGATATAAATATTACATAAAACATAAAAAAGCAAGACTATTTGATACGAGAGAAATTCATAATTACACGATTACATAGCTAATGAGAATAATTTCGATGTAAAAGTTCGTGAGCCTCAAACCATTTTATTCTTTCTGTATCTGTTTCTGTTTTTTATTGCAAGATAGTCATCACAATGCCACTCACCTCTAGAATGGCATCGATGAGCAGACGCTCGAAACTCTTCTGCCAGACGAGTCTCGTGTACCGACTCAGGTCATTCATGTATGTGGGGAATGTCAGCTTCACGAACCTCGCAAACTCTGCAATTGCGTTAGTCAAGGTTGGCAGTGTTGGTAGTATTGTCTGTCAACCAGTGGTCCGTGATGCAAATTAAATGTTGTCCGAAATCACCGTGTAAATGTAAATCACAACATGCTGAGGATCATCACAGAAAAGCCAAACGGTGGGCTGTTTCAAACCCGCAACCTCTCACATGAGTTTAGCGCTATTGCCACTGGACTATCCGCTTTCCACATATGCAAAATCTTGAGGATAGGCATTTTTACATTTTCCTATCAATAAAAAACTCTTTTTGATCAATTTTTTTGATAAAACAAATCCTCAATATGACTTATTTGACTATATATCCATTTTCAAGAATCAATAATAATTCACATCGCTTAATATCATATACTGCAAAGGAACATTACCGTGGAATTATTACATCGCCCGTTTTAGTTGGATACATCGTGACATATGACGAAAGTAATCACGTGACTAACAACTCAAATATTTTCCCAAAGCGTGTACCAAAAATATACGTGGATAAATAGCATATTGTGGATAAACTGTTCATTAGTAGTGATGATTATTAGTAGATAATGGTAAGCACCACAGATTCGATCTACAAAGTAGAAAACAGCCACGTCAGAGGAAAAAAGTCCTTGCATAATCACACTGCAAGTGCTACTCAGACATTGATGGGTTGACGTAGTTGCACCTTTTGCTCTGAAAACCGCCACAATTGGATCAAACCAGGGCCTTCGGGGCATAATTCTAACAATTCTGACACTACGCTAACAGCCCCCGATCTGGCCTTTAACGAACATATCCTACTCATTTACCCACCGTGCACATAGACCTTGATCTCTTTATAGCGTATCCCGACACCATTCATAGCCTGCAGCGTGATGTGATGCCAGCCGATGGTTATGAATGTATGGCTGACTGTGTTGTTCCATGTAAGAATGCGTGGCGCATCAAACAAATGAGTCTGCGGTGTCAACGTGAAAAGTACGATACAACAACATTTATATATCGCACTTTAAAGCTATTCGTGCAGCTAGCCGAATTAAGGTTTGTAACAATATATTCACTGAGGCTCGAACGGATGCAGCATGAGGCCGCGAGAATCGTCACGGGACTGCCTAAGTACACGTCTCTCTCTGATCTGTATACGGAGGTTGATTGGCCTGAACTTGGAGAACGTCGACGTTTCAGCAAGCTGAAGCTCATCTTCAAAGTGCGACAGGGCGAGGTATTAAATTACATCGTTGATCTCATTCCACAAACCTTCAGTGAATTCTCGAATCGCCAAACACGTAACGTGACTGATTACCGGCAAATACAATATAGACTTAAGGTGTTTGGCGAGTCGACAATTCCCAGCGCAATTAGGCTGTCGAATTCCCTGCCAAATGCTGTAAAAAACGCCAGAAATATTAAAGATTTAGGAAAATTGTTCATTCCCCCTCGCACTGTTGATGGCTTCCGCTTGTTGGGACGACGACGAATTAACATCCTCCATACAAGGTTGAGACATGAATGTAGTGAGCTTGCTGCTAATAAACTTCGTCGGAGTCTTGTGACGACTCCTCGCTGCCTCTGTGGAGCTCCTTTTGAAGATAATTATCATTATTTTTTCACGTGTAGTTTGCATGGAGCTCCTCGTCAAGTTTTGTGTGAGAAGTTGAGGGAAAATGAAATATCAATTTCACTAGATGTTTTATTGTATGGGGAGAGTACGTTATCGGCTGAACTGAATAAACACATAGCTGATGCTACTCAGAATTACATTGAAAGTACCAAACGCTTCTTGTGATCTCAACTTGTATTTTGCATCATAGCAACTAAACGCCTCAGTGTCAGTGCGTTCCTCGCTGTATTACTTATCATAACTGACTCATTTCAGTCAAGCTGATGCTCTGCTATTTGTGATCGACAAAGCGTGATATAAGAGAATATAATTTAAAATTGCTTTATTGATATTTTGTATTAAATCTACGTGAGTTTAAAATATTTTCGGGGATATTATAATCATAATATGTGAAGCATATTATCATGTATAGTTTTTTCTTCTCGCTATTGTTGGATTAATCTTATATATAATATGTTATCGCCATTTTGTATATGACAGTGTGTGTGTATTTTGCGATGTTGGAAAGGGCTGAGCTGAGTGATTGCTCGAGCTCAATCCAAATTTCGATGTTTGAAATAAAAATGTTTAAAACAAAACTTTTCTGGGCACGGACGGCTTGACTTAGACATCGACACTCAACCCTGACAGTTGTCGTGGGCATATACATATAACTCTAAAAAAAACCTTTGCTATTGTTTCATGTCGTTTTGTGATTTTTTTACACTGAAATGTCATGCCATCCGCGACAGATCGATGTATGTATTTATATGACACAGAGATAACTGCCCACCCAACTGGCGTAACCAGATGTCCCTGATTGAGGCAGCAATAATTTTGAGAGCGACACGCAATCAACACGGTAATTGACTAGCGTAAAATTCGGGGATTTTTGTTGACAAATCAAGTTCGATACAACTAAGATTCGGTCAAAACCTGATCTATTACATGGGTTACGAATGATGACTAGCATATTAGCGTATTCCACGCATGGTCGATTTTTTCAGTCATGTCCAGTCATGCGGAAAAATCATTTACTTTGCATGTCGTAGGCCTATGATTACCGCCGATGGATCGTAGGAGTGGGTGGCAAGTGTATACGACCGTACATCTTGTGACGCTAATAAAATTAACCCATAGGAGATATAAACATTAACTCTCAACGTGCGTGGAATGATTCAAGGAAGAAGATTTACCGAAACCTCCTTTTATTTGCACGCATCGAACGATAGGAATTGTTTCGTATTTCGTGCTAGTTTCTGGCACACTAAACGAATTTGATGATATGAATCTCAATAAATAATTTTATTGCTAATTCGTCTAAAGAATAATCATTGGTAGGCTATAGCCTAGGTTTACATGCCAAGTATATAAAATATATTATTTTTGCATTATTATCTGCTATAGCTAGACGATGA
>WURV02149566.1:0-15959 GCA_011762755.2 Epimenia babai | reverse complement strand
ACTTTCACACTCACAGTGTTACTTTCACACTCACAGTGTTACTTTCACACTCACAGTGTTACTTTCACACTCACAGTGTTACTTTCACACTCACAGTATTACTTTCACACTCACAGTGTCACTATTACACAGTGTTACTTTCACACTAACAGTGTTACTTTCACACAGTGCTACTTCTACACTAACAGTGTTACTTTTCCACTAACAGTGTTACTTTTCCACTAACAGTGTTACTTTCACACTCATAATGCTAATCTCACACTCACAATGCTACTCTCACACTCATAATGCTACTCTCACACTCACAATGCTACTCTCACACTCACAATTCTACTCTCACACTCATAATGCTACTTTCACACTCATAATGCTACTCTCACACTCACAATGCTACTCTCACACTCACAATTCTACTCTCACACTCACAATTCTACTCTCACACTCACAATGCTATTCTCACACTCACAATGCTACTCTCGCACTCACAATGCTACTCTCGCATTCACAATGCTACTCTCACACTCATAATGCTACTCTTGATGTTTTTAGTTTCACTGGCTATAAATCCCAGTCTAATCCACACAGAATATACTACAATTCTGTAACCCACCAAGTTCTATTTAATCCCAAAGAATATTTAGTAGTGTACTGAAGATACCCTGCAATGTACTGGTTTCACGTATTAGAGGTGCACTAAGATTAGCCCTGACTATGCTGACCATGGTCTGGCCTTTATTGATAAGGGATGACGCATACAACACTAGTACAATCGTATGCACTAGCCACACTGTCGGTATTTGGGCATTATTGTACGTCTCGTGCGTTATATTCTCTATAAGCGGCTCCATCATGAGGCTATAAATACTCATCTAGCTGAGGCAGGGCTGCCGCAGCCGCCGGGTAACCATGACAACGGCTAGCTATGCTAGTCATGGTTATTGATTAGAATGCTCGTTGGCCCGGCCGGCTGGGTAGTATGTCGTTTATGGTGGCAGTCTGTATAGTGGCGCGGGGTCCCAAACCCCCCCCCCCCCCCCCTACTTATATCAGGTGCCCGTATTGGCAACATGTGTGAGGGCGCATTACTCGCGCACATTGGCATCTCTGTCTCCCACCTTAGTGTGGACTTGTCACAAAACTATTACATATGACAATTCTGTCAGATGGACCATGTATCGTTTTGAATATCCTACTAATTCATGTACTCGACACATTTGTCTTTACAAACACTTAACCAGTCCTCAACGTACTTTATACTTGCCTTCATATATACCTCACTAGCCATAAGTATTACTAAAAACTATTCATCCTTCATCTCTACCACCTCACAGAATCTCACTTTCAGTCTAATGTGGATCTGTTCATAAACCATAAGGAAATTCACGTTAGTGCCCAAGATCAGAATTCCAAGGCTACTTGAATTTGAATTTGCTTTATATGTTACTAATAAGTAATGCGTCTCAATGATTGCAAGACACATTAATAGGCTTCCATTGCATTTGGTCTGATTTTGTTTTTCACTCTTGTACTGCTGTATTCAGAAACATCCTTTGTGAATGCACGGCAAATATAACTATCCAACGGGGCAGGCGTTTCGTATGATTTTGATATCTAAATACAATAGCGGCCTCCTCGGTAATTTTTACTGGACTGCAGCTAGTTATTGTATATATTTCTATAGTGGTCGCTGCCTTCTGTTTGCAGTTTTTCCCGAATGGCCACGCATTCGCTACAGGCTCGGACGACGCGACGTGCCGCTTGTTTGACATCCGTGCTGACCAGGAGATCGGCATGTACTCGCACGATAACATCATCTGCGGCATCACGTCCGTAGCCTTCTCCAAGAGTGGTCGCCTCTTGCTTGGCGGCTACGATGACTTCAATTGTAATGTGTGGGACGTCCTTAAGCAAGACCGGGCCGGTGAGTACAGTGATTGTACTCGTAGCATCCACCTGTTGGCCCTCTCGCTTACACGAATTATACTCTTTGTGGACAACAACTGTACCACTTATACGAGTGTACCACTTTTAGAACCGTACCACTTTTAGAACCGTACCACTTATAGAACCGTACCACTTATAGAACCGTACCACTTATACAACCGTATCACTTATACAACCGTACCACTTATACAACCATACTGCGACCTTACACCAACCATTTAGCCAATTAGGATACACATGTATCCATAGTGTAGTCATCTTGCACCCTCCACCACGCGTATCGCGTACTTCTTCTATATCTCACACACTTAGTATACACTAATCATACATCGAGTACATACCCTGTATACGCTATAAGCGGTGTACTTTACCTTTTCGCAGTGTACTTTACCTTTTTGCACCCAGTACATGCCCCAGCATCCACTTATCTATTACCTACCATTCATCCAACATACACCAACTGTCCACCATGTCATACATCACCATGTCATACATCAACCGTGCACTGAACACACACCAACCATCAGCCAGCACACCCTAACCATCCACACACTATGCTCCAATTGTCCACTTAACATACACCGACTGTTCTCCCAGCATACTAAACACTCCTCTTCCATGGCCGATGGCCAGTTGTCTTAATTGACTGCCATTGAACACTATATATATAGTGGATTATGGCGGTGTACAAAGGACAATTTATTATTATTATTATATTCTGTGAATGCCTCACCCACGTATACCAATCACAATTCTGTGTTAGTGTGTACCATGAAATGCGATGCGGTGTGTGTGAGGGTATTTTGAATTTTTTTGTCAGGTGTGCTGGCTGGGCATGACAACCGCGTGAGCTGCCTGGGCGTGACGGAGGATGGCATGGCTGTATGCACAGGGTCTTGGGATAGCTTCCTCAAGATCTGGAATTAACCCGAGTCGTCGTGGCGACGATACACGGCGACGATTGTGGCGACGAGCACACAACATGATTATTTCTCATTTTCGCGATAACAAACTTGACTCATCTCGACTCAAACGATTTAGTAAATTATACTCGTGTGTTGTGTAGGTGAATGTGTACAGCTTTCGATAGTTTCGCTTGTGTAGTACCGCGCTGGATGATTCATTCGTCAAACCGCGTGTGTCGGTCAGCGTACCACGATCTAATAATAACAACCGTCGTGTGTAGCACGCATGGGCAGTGACTGCTGTAAATGCCGGCGTGGAAGCGGGTGGCGCGCGGGTGGGGAGGGTAGCCACGCGGGCGTTCTTACTCGGTCATACGTGAGTGTCTTGCGAAACACAACTATAATTACTGTACATAGTAAGTGTTTAAATGTTGTCAGTTACCAGTGTCCCATTGAGTCCTATCACGCGTGTCACAGCGCTGTGTGCACATTGCATCATGTGGTTCCGTTTATATATTGTCGTTTCGCAAAATCATGCGTAATTTTGGAAGAAATTGTCGATTCTCGTGCCGATTTTGCAAGATCATTTTGATCGGGTCTTCAAGTACCAATCATTACAGAATTAATTACATGTGATTTTGTTGGAATTAGTTAGTTTTAGCAGACGGATAGCAGCACCGCGGAGGCAAATGATGGAGTGCATTGTGTGCCACTGTTTAACGAAGGAGTCCTTTTGTACTGTTAGATTCATTTGTATCAAATAATCGAACAGCGAGATTCTAGTGGTCCTCGACCAAGAAACGTCAACAATTCCAACTCTATTCACATGAATTCGTGACCTGAATGGTCTCGCATTGTCTCAATAGAATGAGAACGGAACTGTATTGACATAGTTACTCAGTCGCTCACTTATCGCAATTTATGAAATAGTAAAACCTGATTGCACGGGATATTTTGTACTAACCCTTACGGCGTCTATATTCC
Organism: Epimenia babai; assembly: GCA_011762755.2. Classification (NCBI taxonomy): domain Eukaryota; kingdom Metazoa; phylum Mollusca; class Solenogastres; order Cavibelonia; family Epimeniidae; genus Epimenia; species Epimenia babai. The sequence goes on along the minus strand of WURV02149566.1, from coordinate 12,126 downwards.
GTATGGTAAGAAATATCCACACCGTGCATGATTTAAACTGATTGCTGATTGGTCGAGAAGCCGTAAGTGAACCGACGATTTTCTAGTCCAGTCATGACGATGAACAACCTGCATTAGAAACGAGCAATCAACTCGCATGATTTGCACCAGCCGCGGTTCGCTGTTATCTAGATTAACGTGAATCGCCATTTGTACAGATTCTGCTTGTCATTGACCTCTGTCCAATCTCCACTATAGCCATCTTATGGTATACGGTATTATGGCGGTGACCGTACTGGTCCTGTACATAGACTGCCATCGTAACCGTCGTCGTACGCGCGCATGTGCGGCCCCGTGTGCGACTCGTGTCACTTTTTGTGTACTACCGATGTTAGTCTAGTATCGCTTCAGTAGTAGAGGCACGACATAACCACGCGCAGCTATTTGCCAGTGGGTGCTGCGCAGGCCTATTACCCTCGGATATTTCATGCAGGGAGTGTCTAGTACCGTAGAATAATCGTGCAGTGCAGCCTCGCTGCAGTTTATTTACAAGTTGACAATATCCTTCGGTCTACTTCACTTAAATTAAAATTGCCTGCCTTTTTTCTTCATGGTGGACGTACATTACTGAACTCACTAGCTCGCAGTATACTTACTATATCTCTAATAGAAAGTAATAAAAAAAATCGCCGTGCAAAGGGAAACCGTGTGGGTGTGCACTTCTAGTCAATATAAGTCATTTAAATCCAGTTATACTTGTTGTGGATTAGAATTTTGTTTCAGTGCAGCTGTGAATTAATCCTGCATCACTCTCCCGCTACAATGGTCTGTCACTCAGTAATGACTAGCTTGTTTTAATTGAGTGGTATTATATAATAATACCATCAAAGGGAGAATATTTGCCGGCTTGAATTTCTGCCAAATAGCAAAATTCACTTATTTCACGTACATTATTTTTGCCGAAATTTTTATCGGGTACTAGTTTTAATAAAAATTCCCCCCTTTACTGTTTTTGTTTTTTTGCAGTTAACTCGAGTGGTATATACCTACATATTATATTCCATTTACTTTCTTCTGATTCACGAGACACTATTTGATCACTATAATTGTAATTAGTAAATACACGCGTTCTCACAAATGCCCACCGACGTTTATTGGAAGTATTTTTTTGACGTCGCATGTCGTTCAACCATAAATATCGAGAAAAATTGCAGATATTCAGTCGTTGAAAATTTTCCTATATTCAGAACATTGTTGTGAATGGATAGATAAATACTACAGGGAATGGTTGATCTTGTATGTGACATGCAGACAACCTGGTGTATATTTGTGTATATAGTGGGTTAGTCAGGCCAGTAGGATGTTTTCTGGGGGGAGGGGGGGGGTGAGTGACAGTTTTGCTTAACAGACTGTATGTTGGCTGCACGTAGTGCGATTATTGTAAGGCCTCTAGATGACATTGATATCGAATGATCTGCCCACCATGTCTCTTCATGGGTGACTATTTTTTACCATCTTTACCAATTTTTAGCTGTCTTAAATGCATTCTCCAGCACGCATAGATATGAATCGCCAGGCCTGATACTAATGGCCGATGGCGGTACCTCTGTAATAGGCCATTTACACTGCGATATTTCTTGCGCTAATTTCTGCCTGCAATTTATTGCGATAAGCGTTTACACCAAGATACTTTTCGTATATTTTAGTTTATCGATAACGATAATGCCAGTTGTCACGTGATCAAATAAAGAGGGCGGATACGAGTGATTCCGAGTGACACCAAATTAACTGCTGCTGTCATCACAACCGTATTAATTTTTTGGTACCGATGTCAACTGTTTAATGAGCCGCCTATTTGTGGTAAAATTTTTAATATACGGACAAACATCACCTTCCTGTGATGTGTTGAATACTAGTACGCCATTGGCTAAACGCGCGCAAGAAATTCCTCTGAAGAGAGCACTGTACTAATGCAATATTTCTTGCATCTATTGACGATTTATTGCAAATATTGACCAGCGCGAGAAATTGCAGCAAGAAATATTGCAGTGTAAATGCCCTATTAGGGAAGACTTCATATATTAACTTATTGCAGTGTAAACGCCCTATAAGACAAGACTTCATAATAAATTATCGCAGTGTAAACGCCCTATTAGGGAAGACTTAATATATTAAATTAGACCAAATTACCCCGATTCACTGGTTATGACGAAACTAGTTTTTTTTCAGATCTTTTATCAAATTCATCTACCTGCACGATTTTCGCTCTAATGTGCTTTAGGGTTACTGCAGAAAAGGCATACCCAGTGTGAATATATTGTTTATTAGGTTGTAAGTTACAGTTCTCATAGGTAGTGCTGGCCTAACGTTGACAGTAGACCATCATATTAACACCATCACCACCATCACAATTGCATACTAAGTATATAATACCATGAATTATTGCAGTAATGCCCGATATATGATCAGCGGTACTGTTTCCTAATGAAGTCATATGAGAGATGGACAGTTGTACTACTACAGTTGGCAGTCAAGTGTCCCTGTCTGCTGGATTTGTAGGACCAATGGCCATCATCTCCGATTTGTATATCATTTGTTTATTCAGAGGCGTAATTTTTTGTCGGCTAAAAACGAATAATTTTCGTGATTTAAGGAATATCTTAATAAACCACATAGATGTAGTGAAATCAGAGTTTGAATGTGTGATTTTCTGTCGTGACTTTTCATAATTATATCTAGTTAAGCCATATACGTATATGGAAAACGGAATGCCACTTCATAGAGCCGCATATACACAGATGAGACAAACATAACGAGCGCAATGCTTCATCGTGGTTCCGTACTGTGGCACGCATCACTCTAGGTGCCAGCCTGTAGAAGCACCAAGTAGTGCACTAGTACAAATTAAACTTACTGACTGATCCCACACAACCGGACGTGGTCATTATAGTATATCATATAAACTCATTCATATGGCCATTCAATAACATCCATCTCTTGTGTCCAGTCCGTTAGGTCCTGCATGTGTTCCTAGTTTTATCTACAACTATTGGCATACAGTTTGTGTACACTGTGTAAGCTAGTGTAATCCGGTAGATTTTATTGATTGCGAATTTAGCCTCACCCCAGAATTATTCTCGTTCACACATAACCCATATTCATAATGTAATGTATGTTCGACTAGTTTAATATATATTTATTACTATTATTTCACATGTTTCTGGAATACCTAATCTAATTATTGAGTGTCTGTAAATTTCTTATTTTGTCGAATAAAGCTATTTGTCTTATTGTATGGGGATTTGTCTCCTTAGTTTCTGCGTATTGTCGCCTCTTACTTTTTGAATAATTGCTATGTATAGAATGATTGTAGATCAATGTTTTTATCACGTAACTCTTAATTAAGTTAGACCATTCTCACTTTGAAACGACGATCTAAAAATTTTCTAATTTGGATCATAGACTGCCAAGCGATGATTACAGTTTATTAGGGGCAAAGTGACATATTTAACATGCTCGGGCCTGGGGTCGACAGGCGTGTTCGATTAGGTCCTACATTACCTACTTCCTACATTATTGGAAGTATTCGTGGATATTGTTTTATTAACTCTATTAATAACATAAGATATAACGATATGTTACATATTGACTTTATTGAGATCAAAGCTTGTAAGCCTGTCTCATCTCGCAATGTGCACTGGTGGCTATAAGTTTGGAATCAGTGGTTAAAGTCGCAGTATATTAGAATGAAAACAAAAGTAATTTTAGGTAGATGTATGTGATATAATTCAGTACCATAATTGTATAGAAACAGTTCCAAGTTCACAGACACGAAATATTTGCGACACATCATTTGTATTTCCTGTTTTTCCTAATGACCCATTACATAGCAAAGTAGTATAGATTACTACTGAATGGCTGAAAATGATTATATGTGCTTAAATTATCACTAATTACTCATGTTAGCGAAGGTTGTAGCACTCGGCTTAGGTATTCGATAGTTATATATATAGCTATTGAGTGCAACAGTGTTAGTTTTGCGGTAACCCAAGTGTGTTGGTATTCTAAAGTTTTTATTCGTATTTAGAGGCGATCATGTAACAAGTGTCTCAGACTATGGTGCCTAAATAATGTTCAAATGTTTCAATTAAAATTCAACAAGGATTTCTTCGAGAATTATGGCAAGATAGGGCCGCGGAAAATCTTGGATCACGAAACTCGAGCAAAGATAGTCAAGCTGAAAGAACATGGATTCTCGAAGATTGCCAAGCTCATGAAATGTAGTCATGGTACAGTAAGACATTTGCGAGATATAACGAGACAGGGACACAAAGATGGAGCCAGAATAGGTAAATCAAATAAAGTGGTTCTGAGAGAGAGAACAGTATGACGTTGAACACCTGCGTAGATCGTTCACTGAGGCGACACCACTCGAAAGATATAAGAATAAGACCACAGTTAAGTGCATACTACGAAAGCAGGTCTTGTGGGAAGACTAGCGAAGAAAAACATTTCTGTGAAAAATCGCATATCCAGGCTGAAGTGGGCACGTGCTCATGTTGGGTGGACTTTTCGTGAATGGACGCGAGTCCCTTGGTCCGATGAGTTTAACCCCCTGGAATGGATTGGTGTTTAGGCGAGACGCTGCTCCTAAAGTACTTGAGGGGCACTGTGAAGGGTGGGGTTCTGTTATGGTGAGGGCCTGCTTCTCTGGCAATGGGACCGGTCCCCTCCACCGCATCCGTAGCATGATGGACCAGAATGTGTATGTGTAATCAAAAACATGTTAACCTATGCTGATATCTGCTAAGGTGGATATTTCAGCAACCCCATGACCCCAAAACACAGCAAGACGAGTCAAGTCATGCATAATGTTCGAGAGGTTCTCGATTGGCCATCGCAATCACTCGACCTTAACCCGATCGAGAATCTATGGACATATATTGATAAGCAAGTTAAAGAAGAGGCATCTTAAAACCTTGAAGAACTTGGAAAATGCTTGAAAGAAGCGTGGGCGGCCATCCCTCACGAAAAATGTGCCAAACTCGTGGAGTCGATGCCAAGTCGATGTTTGGCCGTAACCAAATCCAAGGGATATCGAACGAGATATTGACTTTAGAATTGTTAGATTTATTGGTAGATGGATTTAGAATATGTTAGTAATACATTTATAACCATTATATTATGTTCTATTGATCAAATGTAGTATTTGTAACATGAAAAGTGATATATTCCTACTGATTCCAAACGTATGGCCACCAGTAAATATGCTTTACAAACTGAAATTATCAAGTATTTTACTGACATGCATGAATTATATCTCGTCTATGTAACGTACACAGTGCGCATAAGTTAAGAGAAGGGTACACAAAATGAGTATTGGCAACCGGTGACAATCCAGATGTACTGGGCCTTTATTTGATGTCTCGCAGTATCAGTTTGACGTTCACAGAAACAAACATCAGCACACCCCCATGGGACATTTGCGGCGTGGGAAGGATTTTACATATATATTGCTTGCTATCCGTATCGCATCCGATTTACGCTGAACAACGAACAAAAGAGATGTTCGATATTGTGGGTAGCTACATTTACTGATGAGTAACGAGCGATCTCTATGCGGACAGATGCACTCAGTGAGTGTACTTCAAGATACCACTGTATACAGATTACTGGCAATGTTCAACCCATACTTATGGTCTAGACACAATCCAATATTACGCATACAGGAACGCGGATTACATAGTTGTTTACACCCCAGAATATTGATCTGATAATAGAAGCGGATAGTCGAGTGGCCGAATTGTTTAATTTGTAACCAAAAGGTTACAAACTGCCTGTTGGCGAGCTTTTCTGCGATGATCCTCAGCAAGTCATTTATCCCCAATTGCCGGAGTAAACTCGTCTCTGAAATGGGGTGACACTTGATATCCCACGCTAGTGTACGAGTGTACGGTATTGTATCGACACGGAACAGCTGCCAATAACATTCATTGCGAAATGCATCGTGGGGCCTTTGTTAGCCGATTCTTACGTTGTATAAATGCCTTTTACTTTGTAAAAATATGTAAACATCTTAATACATCTTATATGTAAACATCTCTTTATCCTACTATGATTTGTCTTGTTTGTTATCGAACTTCTGAGGGTTTTTGAGTTAAACCGCTGTTGCCATACTACATGAAATTTGGGATGTGATCATCTGACAAACTGCACTTCTTCAGAACAATGTAAGAATATTAGGAGTTATTTTAATGCCGTATACTGTTATCTCTTTACCTAACATAATCTACGTAATATACGAAGTACATTAAGTTTTTAATCACTCGCTCCGTTTGCGTTCATCTACTGCAGAATTATGATTAATCAGGTAATTTTTGTACGAACTTTTACGTTGCACTCAAAACTCTTTCATCGAAAACCGACGACTGAACTCAAGTCCATTCCGTTATTCTTGGTAAAAAATAGGTAATGATTTTGAATTGGCAAAATGAAAATTTTTTCAATAATTAATTCACTGTTAACATAATCTTAATGGGAGCAGCCATTGTGGTTGTCTGAATAACAAGAAGAGAAAATGCACAGAAAAAACGACCTCTGATAGGATCCCATCAAAGGCTTAGAATTTTTCTGTGCTTTTCTATCCAATTTTCCATTAAGTAATATTAATGTGTTAATTGTTCCCCACGAACAAATCAATGAATTGACATTCCATTGTCTTTCATAACATGTAAACCACTGAGGTGCATGTGCCTTGGCTAGTATGGTAATAAACTTGCGTCTGTATGAAAACACTAGTGTATTACTGTGTTACCACTATAAGCTATGGAATGTCTGTGTGTCTATGTGTTTGACTTGTGCTTGTGGGAAAACAATCCATGTGTTGAGCTTGATGGAGCCAAAATTGCCTCTTGTCTATTTTGTCATGATCTGATGCGATGTCACTGAACTCTTTAGAAAGGAGCAAATGTCCGATACCAGGAGTGTCGAAGAAAACGTAAACTAAAGGTAACCCCTGTTGATTAACTAAGGTTATGATTAATGTAAGCTTTTGTATACAAGTACAATTTATCAGGAGCAATTAGTAGGGGGTGGTGATACACACGCAGTATATACTGGCAAGGGCCAGTCACAAAGATTGAAGAGAGAATATCGAACAGTACGTAGTATGTACAAAAGTCGCAGTGTGGGCAGTAGATAAGAGACAGAGACAGCAGAGCAGCAATGAGGCATCAGATTGTTAAAGGCAATCTGTCAGTTGTTGCGTCGGAAAATGCCACTCAAGAGAAATGCAGCAATCATCATCGGCCTGAAGGCTGTAAGGTGGTGCAGCAAGGAAACGATAGTGTCGAATTGTCTTGTGAACAGTATTAATTGGTACTTTGACCCGGAATTTAATAGTCAGTTATGGCACTAATAATTAGGCCAAATTTAATCAATCTAATTAAAATAATTTGATGGTATATGTAGAAACAATATGAAATATTTACTCGTTGAGGTCAACTCGTCCCAATGGCCACATACATGGTCATGATAGTTGGGGAACTACAATCCATACAAGCTTTCCTCCACAGGTACATGCCTGTCAGCCGTTCAACTTATGTAAATAAATACATTATTTAATCGATAAGACGTTATGCATTTAAATATTTTGGGATTTGGTCAATGTGGTATGCCAATACTAGCCAGCCATATACCCAGACATGATAGCGTGCATGGGCAGCCAATAAGCCATTTCAGTTGTGCACACACACACGCTGTTGACGAACCAATGATGCATTATGTAATCAGACAAATGCGACTATGACGTAACTTCGCAAAGATCATGATAATTCGTTAGCAACTGGCTGTTGCCGCGAGCGCTCGTTCTTTGTGGATAAGGGGAGGTAATGAATCACCCGCAAAGGGAGAGAATCCAATGCAAGACATTCGAGTCATGTTACTAGAAGCAGGCGATTTTTATCGCACATACCGACGTCATTTTTACTCCGCAATTATTGAGTAACTAGGTAAATAATTTTACATCACAACAGTGATGCTAAAGAAAAAACAAACGGGGAAATTGATGCTAAGTGTTCTTAAAATGTATTTTATTGTTACTGTTGTCGGGAAATCTGCAGGAATGAGAAGAATAGAACTGCACGGAAATCATGTAAGACAATCGGGATATATAAACTTGTCAAAGTGAATGATGATACGGTGATAGTAACTACGCTACTCGAGTTTGTCTTTGGCATCCTCGCGGTAGTGCAGGAAGATGAGACTAAAGAGGAACACGCCAATCATCATTGAGATGGAACTGGCGTAGTACGGAAACGCTGATGGGATGAATCGCTCAAACTGTGTGTGCTCTAGAGGTCGCACGGACACCTGTAAAGATAGAAGACAGGTTCGAGCCGTCTGTCGTGCGAGTAAGTAAGAGTGGTATGTGTGTAAGCATGTATAAAGCATACATTTTGGGGGTCGGATGAACATCTGAAAGGAGAAATGGCAGGTTCAGGAAATGGTCAGGTGAATTGGGCAAGAAGCATGCGAGTGTGTGCATGCGCCTGTGTGTGTGTGTGTGAGTGTGGCGAGTGTGTGTGCGTGAGTGGGTGTGTGCATGTGTGCGCACGCGAGTGTCTGCATGTGTGTGAGTGTGTATGTGTGCGAGTGTGTGTGCATTAGTGTGTGTATGTGTGTGCGTGTGTGCATGTGTGTACGTGACTCTGCATGTGCATGAGTGTGTGAATGCGTGAGTGTGTACGCGAGTCTGTGCATGTCTGTGGGTATGAGTGCGTGCATGTGTGTATGCGTGTGTGGGTAAATGTGTGCATGAGTGTGTGCGTGAGCGTGTCTGTGCCTGAGTGCATGTGTGCGCACAACAACAGGCTGGGATCACCCTGTTATCCGGACATTATTGCTCCTTTACAGAGTTAGGTCGTGGGTGACACGACAAATGGATCAGTTTTAGTTATACGATGGTGGAAGATGCCAATGTTAAAAAGCGGTCTGAGCAGACAGTTGACATTCGTCTATTCATGCCACTGGTTTCTGTGGACGTACCGCTGACATCCTGCACATCGCGTATTCTGATAAATTTGTGGTCAAATACAATCGACTAGAGCAACAAGCGCAGATGTAAGCACCGTGGAAACCATCTAGAGAGCTTCTCAAATAGTTACATCAGAGGTAACACAACCACAACTGTTAGGGCTACCCAGACCTCCTTGGACAAACCCCCAGACCTCCTTGGGAGGACCTCCAGATCTCAATGGGCAGACCTCCAGATCTCAATGGGCAGACCTCCAGATCTCAATGGGCAGACCTCCAGATCTCAATGGGCAGACCTCCAGACCTCCATGGCAGTTGGAGTGTAAAGAGCTTTTTGCAGAAAAAACGGCACAGGTTGTATACTTGGTAAGATCAGGTAGTTTATCCTGAAGTGCCTGGAATGAATTCTTACAATGGAAGCACTAAAGTACCCGATCTGTGTGTTACTATGTATATAATTGAATGTGTTTTAGAGACCACAATAGATCTATTGTATGACAAATATATACTGACTGCAAAAGTGTACATAGTAATATCAATATACAACTCTACAGCGGCTGTACGTGTGTACATGTGTCTTGCATGCATAAAGGTATACCTACCTGAGTAGTGCTATAAAGGTGGGTGTAGCCGATACGATTGTAGTCCACAATAAATTGGTACACGCCATACACATCGGGTAACTTGTACCGGGCTACGAATCGGTCCCCTGCGGTACACATCGTACACAAATACACAAAATGTAGCTAGACATTCACAAACCACACCACTGCTCTGCTAACTGGCCAATTATTGGACAGAGGTAGGCATGGGAGACTACAGCCAACGGGCCAAAAGTTTTCAATCTCTCGCCAGATGGTGGCCGACAACCCAATAATATAAAGCATAATGTATCTCTGGTCTAGTAAGTATCGTGCAATCTGCAACTATCAGCTCGGGATAAACTTGGATTGTGTATGTCCACAATCTAATGTTAAATAATGCTAAAAAGCATACAATTACAGCATTTCTCATGGCTTGCGATAAATTTCCTTCCCGCGACCCTATCCTCGAAACATTTCCCCTGATATCAATGTGAAATGGACTGCCCTTATGGCTAGTTCTCTATAAGGCCGAAGAAACAGCCGAGACAGCGACTACAGTTAGCATCGCTCTCATTCTGCAGAGTGTATTAAAATCACAGCCGTTCCTGACTATATTTTATAAACTCATGTATTATACGGGATGAGCCACAAAAATGTAACCAAAATCAATCGGCCATAACTTTTTCATTTTTGATATATTTATATAATATTTTCTCTACTATGTTGGGGAAAGATGAAATTTTATGATGTTGTCATTTTTATGAATCCTGGAGTATTATAAGGCTAAGGTCATTAGGACTAAAAATACCCGAAACCAATTCTTTCCAAATTATTTTATATTTTTTGGCGTATTTTTGGCCACGAGCAAGAAATGTTGAAAGTGTTTGGTTTCAACAAGACTGTGCTACTGCGCACACCCCGTCTGCTTCGTTGCAGTGGCCTAAAGAACATTTTCCCGGTAGAGTGATCTCTCATCTTTCTGACTTTCCGTGGCCGGCTCGTTTCTTTTATCATTCACAAATTGAGGAAAAAGATCACGAAAAATAAATCGCTTATTCTAAATATAACATCGAAGGTCATATGATTGTCTCGATTCCGTCAAATATACATGCTGTTTCTTATTCCCGTTGGAAAACGTATTTCTGAATGTTTCCATAATGTTATGTCACTGGCTATCTGGCAAACAGCAAAGCTCTACACACAAATAGAATACCTCCTGATTATGTAACAGCAGCAAAACACGCCTGACGCCCAAATGACATTAGTAAAACCGATAAATGCGATAAATACGAGTTTATTATGTTTTGACGGTGTTGCTGATGACTTCAGCTGTATATTTACGTGTGATGCATTGTGACATCACATGCACCTGTACAATATCCCAGAAATAAACGAGCAATTCACGAGAGAAAAAATACGTTACCCACGTCATGCAGAAAGTTGTTTACATTTGAAAGCTTTGTGATATATTTTTACCCATTGAGCCACAAGAAGTCTTACCACTTCTCTGTGTGTCCGAAATAAACAAACAAGTTTACGTTAAAAAAAGAGGGTTTAATGCTGTAGTAAATGTCAGCGACACTCAAAATAATGCCTTTTATATCTCAAAAAAATCTCACTATCACCCACTTCACCTTCACAACCAATCTTTAGTAATATCCTAGTTTTTTTGCGCTTAGAACTCGCAAACTTTCACTGAACAGGCTGCATTCCGGCCACCGTATCGCTGACAAACAAGACAAGATTAAGTGGACTAAACAAAACATTCAAGCACTGCTCATTTATATGGTGGAGGCTCTGGAAAAATTCCCGCAGTGACAATAAATTTGAAGGCAAGAAGCAAGGGACGAGTGGTAGGATTGGTTATGCAACATGATATCCCTATGGGGGCTGTTAACCCTTACCAAACTGAGATCTGTATATTACATTACTATAGCAATACAATTCTGGGACAACAGAGTGCTAAGGGTTAATAAATATCTAATAAAGTACATACTCTCTTTGGTGAGGGTAATGCGCACAAATGGATCGATGCGCACAAACTCCAGCTGGACATCAGTACCAGTGAACGGAACCCACCGCCCCTCAACCAACTCCTCAATCATGATCGTGTAGACCTGCCATAAACACGTATGTGGGTGAAATGGGGCATACAACTCCGCACTTGGCACCGTGACTCTCAACACCGAACACAGAAACAAAATATTAATGTACACAAACTACATAGTTACATATGACAAACGGAGTAACGTAAGACACCTAACATAGTAACATATGACACATGGAGTAACATAAAAGACACCAAACATTGTAACATATGACACATGGAGTAATGTAAAAGACACCAAACATAGTAACATAACACTAACGGAGTAACGTAAAAGACACCAAACATAGTAACATAACACTAACGAAGTAACGCAAAAGACACCAAACATAGTAACATAACACTAACGGAGTAACGGAAAAGACACCAAACATAGTAACATAACACTAACGGAGTAACGCAAAAGACACCAAACATAGTAAC
>WURV02149555.1:0-17637 GCA_011762755.2 Epimenia babai | reverse complement strand
AAGGAAACTGGCTTACTAGTATATTTAGCGTACATCAATGACATGATTTCTGGTTATGTGCCCTGTCGCTCCTTGAGGTCTGCCTCTGAGTGTCTAGGGACAGTTGATAACTGCCGTCTAGTCACTACTCGAAAGCGCTGCTTTATGGAATGCTTTGCCCCTCGAAATGAGAAGCACAGTCTCTATTAATATGTTTAAAACTATGCTTAAGTCATATCTCTTTACACAGTATAAATTATAACTGCAACGACTTAATTTTTTTTCTAGTATTAGTTATTTTCACAGCACTGTGGACCACCCTGTGAGCATGCGTGCATGGAGTCGGGTGGTATATAAATGCCTAATATTTATTTATTATTATTTATTTAGTATGGTATTCACTATACATATATTCTAAAACTTCATAGGCTTATTAACAAATCTTTATTTTAAGAATTGAGAATGACAAGCAGAGCTGTCCTACAATCCAGTTGGATTTGCATTGCGAGGTGTACATACAAATTTCACCCAAAGGCTCTATCCCTGATCTCTAAGTATGACATCAATCACCAGCCTATTGTTTCTGGTAGGTAACATTATGTTTTCGTATTCCGTAATCGCCCAATATCTCTACTCTGTAGTTAACATTTTAGTTAATGATTTTATGTGGTTTGTTGGTAGTAATGGAAGAGCTTGCGTGAGATTTAATTTGTTTCTTACAAATTCTTCTTCAAGGTGGCAAGGAGGATAGTGGCTGGATTGATTTTAAGAATTCAATCCATATGAACCTGGATTCATTCGAGATTTAACCTGTTGCATTTTATGGTCAAAAAGTGTTTTAAACCCCCGTCTACCCAAGTCTAAGCGAGCCTTCAGGTATGCTTATATAAGGGCTTGTCTCTCGCCTCTCTGTGTTTCAAATGCTTTCTCGATGGTGTCTGTGGCACTACCTATCCGCCCTCTTGTCACCCCATCATCCCATTGTAAATAATCATTACCTATCGCAAATTTAGCGGAGTGTGCCACATATGTAGGCTGTTTGTAGGCACATAAAAAGCAGTGACATGAGTGGACAATGGTCAACTTTCTGCCCAGACTCGGTTGTAACACTACGGGTTCCCTCACCCTTATAACCGAGTCCAATCCGTTTGTTTTATGAGCCATGGGCTACTATTGTAATGGACCATTGTTACATACATATGAAATCTTTGAGCTAAATGAATAACCCCCACTCTGTAATCGGTGACAGTTAGAAGAAACTTCATGCCCGGCCTAATGATCACTGTCTCCAGGCACGTGAGTAAACGTGATGTTTCACGAGTGTAAATATACTCGCAGGCCTACTAATCAGCAGTAACGAGGAACAGAGACGATACAAACGACCCGAGTACTTGAAAAAGGCACCACCGACTCGCACTGTGAAATTTGATTATTCAGGTAAAATAATAAACTACCGCCCATATATATCTAATTAATTATACCGTTCTGATGATACTGAAAATACCTTGTTTGAGGTTTTTACAACCACATTTGTATGTTATTAATGTTTTTAAAATCACGAAAGTTGACTTTTGCGAGTCATAAAATATTCTGACACGCTTTTAGTTCATTTTCACCTCTTTCCACATGTCAGAGAACCAAAGAAATAGTAGCAGAACAAAATTAGTAGCGCTCAGATTATTCATGGTGAGTTAATTCCATATCGATTGAACAGACTATTCGACTTTTATGGAAATAAGTTTTGTTTAATGACGCCTTTTGCATGCTACATGGATTTTTGTACAACGTTGCCTAAAAATTGTTGCCTCGTGTAGGCGACCTGGTGAAACAGTCGCCGATAGATGGCGATAAGGTTCATTACGCCTACAGCAACATCAGTGAGATTAACCAGTGAGTCACTTCTGTTTTACTTATTGTGCCGTACTAATCTATCCATTTCACTTGTCATCGGGCATGGTATAGCTGACTCTTCACTTAATCTAATCCTGTGTGAATAATAGGTAAATTTCTGCTCACATACAATCCTCAATTTTATTTATTTTCCTAAAGTATTGATTACTGATTAATAAAACTTGCTCAATATGCTGAGCTACTTCGTATTATACGTGTATAACGAAACGACACCCAATATGTTGTCATTTACAACCACACCTTTACTCTTGTGTTATATTTAATATTTCGACAGTTAAAATGACCGTTAAATACTTCAATACATCCAACCAATTATGAAGACAGCGTCGTACAATTTCGAGATTTGTTCAACTCTTAATTAGGCACTTGTTGTTTGATCTAGATGCAGCTGATACATAGAGTTCTGGATTGTGTGGGATTACCTAAAGAACATAAAAGAAGCACAGAATTTAATTTATTTTTCTTAAAAGAAATGCAATTAGAAACACAAAGTAACTTTTTGTACATCTTGTAATTTTTACTTACCTTTCTGACTATACAGTATGCTGCTCAGTTTAATTTTTCCATAATTCATATCAAAGTATTTGTATCGGTTTAGCGTGGAGAATATACTGGAAAATACTGGAAATTAATTGCTATGTCAATGAAAAAGTCAATCAACGAACGATAAAAAACGTTATTTTTATAGTGGACTAAAATTATTTCATCTCCAGTTTAACAGTTCATCATTTAAAGGTCAGTTTGCTCGCATAAGTTCTGGCACTTTCTTTTAAAGTTGTTATAATTAAATATACGCACGCCCAGAAAAAATCAAACACAATTTTCTCAAATATAAAACAGCATAGCATTTCGTGTTCTTAATCTACAAATAACGCTGGTTAGACAATAATATTAATATTAAGAATAATATTAATCATACTACATATATTGGAAGTTGCGAATATATCGCAATATGTATTAAAATATGTCTTTAGCCATGTTATTAGTATAGCCTTCTTTATTATTAATTTAGGAAGCTCATTAGTGTTTTAGTGCTAATATATATATGTGCTATTTTTCTGACAATGCTTAGGCAATATCAATGTTTTTTAATAGTATATTTACTGATCTAAAGTGTGTTAGACAGCAATGCTATTAGTGCACTTCAAATCAAATATATTGCATTTCATTTCATTGCACAGAAAATAGCATGGATCACGTTTTACTTATTAACTAATATAAAATTGTATTTTATCAAAGAATATGTTTCAATAGTGAAAGATATTTGAATACAGTGTACTCATTAACTTAGCTGTCAAACATGGCTAGTTGTAAGTTAAGCTGGGTGTTTTGACTGCTGTTAAATAAATATATATGCTAAAATATGATCTCCATTACTATATATTTTCAGGTCACCTGTCGAAATTCAACAACTATTCACGCTGAAGTTCGCAGATGGGGTAAACTGAATATTTAGAGTTGCATTACGTGTTTAGCTTTTCGTAGTGTTATTAAATGGTTCCTATCCTTACAATCGCTTGTAATTGGTCAGGTGCGTCTTTCATATTGGACGTTTTAGTGTTTGAAACCCAGGCTAATTCATCATCGTATCGTCTGGTAAAGCACCTCAGCTTTTTTTGACTTCTATTTGATTTGACAATAAATTCCAGTCAAATTCATGGCTCCAGCCGTGACGCGGGTGCATGCGCACTGGCAATGTAAATATGCGAGGGAACTCCCCTGTGACTCGTAAGCCAGGATTTGGCAAAGTCCATCAGAGGTTAAGTGTAATATAGAATTCCGGTGCATTTTACTTTATGCATGTTATAACTGCAAATTGTGTTGCTGGTCGTAATGTCGTATTCGTGCATACAAACGAGTGATTCTGTGTGACTATTCCAACGGCAGGCAGCTGTAAAGGACCACAGACTGGCAGAGATGGAGGCCCACATCGAGTCGCGTCTGGGTGGTGATTGCCAACTGGAGAAAGAAAGTGAGCTGTTAATGTATGATAGGTCGATTGGCCCATGTGTCCTGGTGGTGGGATAGTTGTGTGAGCTGTATATGTAAGATAGACATCTATAGTAATATAATTTCTCATTAAGAAAGTGGATACATAATTATGAATCAACCCGTACATATATATACATATATATGGATGTACCGTGAATTTTTTTCTACCACTTTGAACGACATGAAATGAGTGATTTTTCCTCGCCTGATTTTGGAAAAGATTAGTTAGTTAGTTGTAAAATTTCGCAAACCGTTCCGCTGCGGTAATATTTTACGTGTGACTGACATTTAATGTGGAAACCCTTCCCCCTTTTTGCGTTGAGTGCTTTATGCATGAATTGCATACGTTTGTTGTTTTCAGTTGCCAAGGCAACGATAGGTATTCGGAATGAGATGTATCACTGCATGACATTAAAAAAGGTGAGTAGAAAGTATTACATATTGGTTGTCTCGTGTCACATGTGTTTTATAAACTAAAGCTTTATGATCTACATGTTTTATATAAATTGAAGGTATAAATTCATCTCACACGATGTGTTTTATATTAAGAAACTTGGAATTATTGCAGTTTTCTCACATATTTACGCCATATCTGTGGAGTTGGGTTACTGATTACTAGCAGCGTTCGAATGTGTCACTTTGAATGTGCTTGTGTTCAGCAAAGCAAAAAATTTTGACATGTATATGAAAGGTCTTAACTTGCCTGCCGTATTATGAAATGAAATGTTGTAAACCACACAGCAATGTTGTCACCTCTAATACTGTGAAGTTCGCAGTCATATATATAATGAAATGAGTCATTGTGTATATTACACTTACATTTTTTGTGAAAATATTCATGCGCCACAAAATTTGCTAAATAAGTCCTTTTTGTGCAGTACCTAAAAGTCTTCCTTTTTCAATGAGAAGAAGTACCTCGACCCCACATCCCACCACGGTTTATATGGTTCATGTTATAAGACTTGATATATACGGCTTATTTCTTTAATGGTTATGTCTGTACGTGTGTCATTAACAGGACACCAGAGCAAAAGCTCGACTGGTGGAACGAATACAGAGTCGAAAGAAAAAACTGAAGGAGCTACGAAAATTGGACTTTGAACGATTTGTTTGGCTGCTCCAGGAACTGCGAATTAAATACGTTTCACCACCTGAATATTATAGATACAAATCCCGGCGCTATTTGAGAAAAGAGGTCGTCGTCACCGAAATGTTCGCTGAGAAAAAGCGAAAGATGGATGAGCTTCGAGCGGCTTTTGAGAAGGAATTTGTCGATTTTGAAGTTTACAAACGAAAGGTGTTAAGTGAGGTGGAGGCGGACATGAAAGCTCTAGGTTTGACTGATGAGGATGTCATTAAGTCCGTTAGAGAGAGCGAGGTTCCCTGCGAACCAGACCTTAGTTCGATGAGTCGTCTGCAACGTGCGTTGTATGAAGAGAAAAAGGCGAAAAAAGAGAAGGAATGGAAGTACGTGCGGGAGGTGTGACAAGAGAGGGGAGGTAGATCGATGGAGGGATGCGAGAGGGGCGTGACGAGAGAGAGAAGGTAGATTGAGCGAGGGATGCGAAAGAGGCGTGACATGAGAGGGAAGGTAGATCGAGGGAAGGATGTGAAAGAGGCGTGACATGAGAGGGAAGGTAGATCGAGGGATGGATGCGAGAGAGGCGTGACAAGAGAGGGAAGGTAGATTGAGCGAAGGATGCGAAAGAGGCGTGACAAGAGAGGGAAGGTAGATCGATGAAGGGATGCGAAAGAGGCGTGACGTGAGAGGGAAGGTAGATCGAGGGATGGATGTGAAAGAGGCGTGACAAGAGAGGGAAGGTAGATCGATGGAGGGATGCCAGAGAGACCTGACAAAAGAGGGAAGGTAGGTCGATAGAGGGATGCGAAAAGGGGGTGACAAGAGAGGGAAGGTAGATTGAGGGAGGGATGCGGAAGAGGCATGACATGAGTGGGAAAGTTGATCGAGGGGGGATGCAAAGAGGCGTGACATGAGAGGGAAGGTAGATCGATGGAGGGATGCAAAAGAGGCGTGACATGAGAGGGAAGGAAGATCGAAGGAGGGATGCGAAAGAGGCGTGACATGAGAGGGAAGGTAGATCGAGGGAGAGATGCGAAAAAGGCATGACAAGAGAGGGAAGGTAGATCGAGGGAGGGATGCGAAGGAGGTATGACAACAGAGGGAAGGTAGATCGATGGAGGAATGCGAAAGAGGCGTGACAACAGAGGGAAAGTAGATCGATGGAGGGATGCGAAAGAGGCGTGACATGAGAGGGAAGGTAGATCGAGGGAGGGATGCGAAAGAGGCGTGACATGAGAGGAAAGGTAGATCGAGGCAGGGATGCGAAAAAGGCATGACAAGAGAGGGAAGGTAGATAGATGGAGGGATGTGAAAGAGGCGTGACAACAGAGGGAAGGTAGATCGATGGAGGGATGCAAAAGAGGCGTGACAAGAGAGAGAAGGTAGATCGAGGGAGGGATGCGAAAGAGGCGTGACATGAGAGCGCCAAATGTTGAACGTTTGGCATGGGAAGTAACTGATGTCCGGGATGTGTGAATTGGAGTTGACAGATGTGTGAGTCATGGTGTTGTAGCAATGTGTGTGTGGGTGGTGGCTTGGAACGATTGTATGTGTGGAAGTTGTAGTGTGCGAGGGGTAAGGAGAGTACCCACGGAGGAAATACGATGTATAGTTGGTGGTTTTCACATGTTACAATTGTTAATATTTTCATCATGTGGCCTATTATATGTGTGTTATTCCTATTGTTTACACTTTCGATTTTCTTAACTATTAGGAGTGTTCCAATAAAATGACAGCCATTTTTGTTGAAATGAAATATATTTTTATGTCGTCATCTTCATGGATCTTGCATGCGTGCGTATATATGTATATGTATATATTTCTTGGCCCTTTACAAAGCTAGCCTATTAATGTGGTTAACACGACAATTTGATTAGCCTTACTTATAAGGGGTGGGGAAAAACACCTAGTGTGAAAAACCCACAGAGTCTAGGCAGACAACTGACCTTTTTCCATTCACGCCACCGGTACCAAATGTTCACATATGAACTACCTATGCCGCACACTTCGCTAAGTCTATGATAGGTCCATGTTTATTTACAATGAGATGACGACATAGTGGTGAGGTAAGCAACATAGAGAGCACATATAAAGCATCTGAAGCACAGCAAATGTCAGAGGGAAAAAGCCCTAACAGAACCACACTGCATGGGCTACCCAGACCCGGGTTTAAGGCATTTTCAGCCCGAAAAATGCCACAGTATACTGGTAAGGGCGGGATTCGAACCAGGGACCAAAGTCAAACGCTCTAACCACTTCGCCAGCTGCCCCCATATATATATATATATTTGAGTTTATGTACATTACATAATAGTATGCCATAAAAAATAAACAAATTGAATTTTTTTTAACATGATGCGACAATACACCACATTACACTTTGGAAGTATTTGTAATTCAATTAGTGACGTAAGTATCACATTGTTTATGTATAACTACGTTGTAATTTTATAGAGTTTCATACCATCAACTACCCTGTGCCTGACAGTTTTAGATAGCACTCCATTTTCTGTGAGTTAAACGGACAAAAAATAATTGTTTGAAAATATAGACATATATTAACCTTAATAATTATTTAACATTCATGGTTTTTGCGTAGATATTTTATGGACAAGAGGCTAACTTTAGGGCCATCTATCACATGACATGACTTGTCTTCATTACATATATGGAAATTAAATGAGGAGTGAAAATAATTTGATACACTGTCTACATGCTAAAATATTTTAGCACATAATGCAACACAGACGCGATACTAGTAAAACATGCATCCTAATAAAAGCATACACAATATCGTATACCCAACATAATATAACTTGTGATGAAAACGACATCACTGAGTCTCTGTGAGTCATGGATCTTAACTCTACATGTGCTCAGAATCAGCTATACACGAATGTATAGGAAAAGACTGATACCGCTGTCGCCCAGATATTTCGGAGAAAGTTTAAAATAACTACGAAATTATTCCCTCTCACAGTACCTATAGGGGAATTATCCTATTTTAGACATAATTATTTGGTAACGAATATAAATATAAACTGAAACTGAAACCAAATGCTTTTTTCATAGATGGCGAGTCAAATCCACGCAAGACTCGTTATAAGCAAACTCCGTTACTGTGTAGTTAACATAAACATTCTTGTAGAATATTGGGAACCATCGCCTTAGTATGTTTCGACGGGAACTTTGTGATTGCGCCTTATGGAAAAGATGCAAAATAAGGTTTTCTAGGTACTTGCTCTATCAGTATTATCATCATGCCAAATGTAATCTTAAGTTCTAGTTCTACTAGTACTAGTACAAGTTTTAGCTTAACTAGAGATGACAAGAGTCACTGTATTCCCTGTACGTCATACGACGGTAATTCGTCAAACTATTTCGAGTAGTGTCATATAATTTAGACTTATTTACTGTAGGCTGTAGTGTATTGGTTGAGTCAGATCTCTATATTAAGTTGAAGTAGTATTATTGGCAATATGACAGACTGTCATTAATATGAATAAATGTTTGGGTAAATTTTTACTATTACACTCACTTAAGTTTTCGTAACACATACAACACATTTTGAACAAACCAGTTATACTCGACTGTGCCAGAAATTAGCCGGTTTCTAGTAATTGGCCCTCTAAGCCTAAAATTGTCACCTAACCCTTAACTTACCTGAAGTCTCGTATATTCCTTACTTTTGTCACCAGCATTCCGTGATTATGAAAAAAGTTAATGCTGTTATCGTTATAATCAAAGTGGTCAGTACCGCAGAAAGAATTCCAGCAGCAAACAACACAAGAAGCCATGAGAACGCAATGAAATGTGTCTACAAACAACGCCAACACAAGTGCATACAATGCGCCAGAGTCATGACAGACGAAGTTAGGAACCAACATTTCTCTTACCATAATCACCGTAATGGTAAAAATAACCATTAATAAAAAGCAAAATTAGTAAACAGTATAACGATTAAATTCCGATATTTAGCATATCAAAAACATTCAAGAAACTACTGTGATAATAATTATTTTGTATTAATTTTTACAAAAAAATTGCAAACGAAATTCCAGTTTACGAAGCTTTGCCACAGTCAGTGAGAGCCAAGAGCAAGAATCTACATATTCGTCGGGATCTACCGTCAGTCGTGACGATGTGAAATATTTCTCGGACTTAGCGCACACATGGTGGGATGCAATCCATGGACCACATGCTATACTCCACCAGATGAACGATGTTCGTGTCCCATTTGTGAGAGATGCTCTGAAGAATCTCCCTAAGACACCAGACATGCCCAGGTCTCCCAGCAAACCTCTCTTGGGCCGTAGGATTTTGGATGTTGGATGTGGGGGTGGCCTACTCTGTGAGGTATTCTACACCATTTTATACACCCCATTTCTGTAGCGCATTTTGACTTTGCTTAGCAACCAAAATAACCTCTACCAATGTACAGCGGATGAATGATAAATCAATATAATTGCATATATACTCTCACAGCAGTTGGCATTTTGATCACACTTGCGGCCCTTTCTGTTTTCAACCATACCCACAACCTGTTATATTTTTAACCATGCATGCAGCTTTTACTGTATCGACCAAAAATGTCCACAGCCTATTCGCTATTAACCATGCCCACTTATTATACCTTGTCCACGCACATGTCTGTAATTTCACTTCAACCATGCATACAATCCATCTCAAGGTGACACGAACCTTATATATTAAAATAATTATCTCCCCTTGATAATGATTTTGATCGGTAGTATCATTCCGTCAACTCGCGTACTTACTCGGTTTTTCTCAGCCATTGGCGCGATTGGGTGGCTCCATCGTCGGCGTCGACGCGAGTGAAGCGTGCGTAGCCGTGGCTCAAGAGCATGCAAAATACGACGACATTACCGCCGCTAACATCGACTACGTTCACGGGACGGTCGAGGAACTCGTCACATCGCAGGAAGGTGGTTTTGACGCGGTCGTCGCCTCCGAGGTCATCGAACACGTCAACGATGTGCCTCTGTTTGTGTCTTCATGCTGCAAGCTCACAAAGGTGAAACAAAACTAGTTCACTCCCCGAAGTATGAGCTTGTATGAAAACCTCGTTAGTCGGTTTATGGCTAACTAACTACTATCTGACAATAAGACACGTTTGTTGTGGGTTGGCCGGGATTATGAATGCGATATACCGTATATACTCGCGTATAAGACGATTTTTAAAGACAAAATTTCAATCCTCTAAGTCTACCCCTCGTCTTATAGGCGGGTCAATAAAAATAAAAAAAAATTGTTGGGTACTAAAAATATACAGAACAACGTCCATACTGCAACCACTGGATGTGTCTTTGAATAAAACTAGAATAAAAAATAAAATCAACACATTTTGCGTTTGTCACATTTATTCAAATACAACATAGTACCTTACATAAGGTAAGTTTCCCATCCAAATTATAATGGCTAGATCGCCGTGAATGACTGAAGAAGCGGTAGCACCCTCAAAGTCCAACCTCAACTTATAGGCGGGTCAAGAGCAAAACCACGATTTCGCCGGCCAAAGTTGGGGGGTTGACTTATAGGCGGATCGACTTATAGGCGAGTATATACGGTACCAATGGGAACTTTCACAAGTTTTTTGGCAATTCACCTGAATTACTCCGCCAATAACGGAGTAATTCCGCGTGTCAACATTACATACATGACTGATTTTTGCTGCATTGTCTCCAGCCTGGCGGTTCCGTGATTATGACGACTGTAAACCGCACGCAGCTTTCCTATTGGCTGACGATTATCGCCGCTGAAATCATGTTTGGACTCCTGCCACGTGGCGCGCACAGCTGGGATAAGTTCGTTTCACCAGATGAGCTACAGTTTGAGATGTCCAAGAGTGAGTCACGATAAAAGTAACAAGTTTACGGTATTTTCTGCTAGTAGATGTATTATCAACTCACTCATCTGTCATCCAAAGGTAATTAGGACTGTTTTTAAGACATACTTTCTTAAATTTAAGTGCTTAATTTTTATTTATCATATTTTTTTACAAAATTATGCATGGCTAGTTTTTTGTTTACTTATTGATTTTTATGCGTTTAGTAATCTTTATTGTTTTATATCCTTCCCCCGTGTATATATATTGTGGCCATCATGCATGTACATAGTCTTAGGATTGCATAAATAAAATTATATCTTTTCCACTTATCAATACGTCAATCTTTTGTGAAAAATATGAATTCATACTTCAGTGTATGAATGGCAAAATATTTTTAATGCATATTTGCAGTGGCCCTTAGATACGTGGCCTGTTTGATACATGGTACATATAATAAATATTGCAACAATAAATATTTAAATAAAAATATTTGAGGAAAAGCTAATCCAACTTTTACAATGTACTTAACTAATAAATAAATAAATATCTATTTCATATGAACAGTAAAGGTAATACCTTATTGACTAATTAAGATCTGAATTTACACAAGTTTCCTTAATTTCTCATATCGTACAAAAACAGGAAACGGCTGAGTTTTGGTGCTGCTCTTTATATAATTAAATGTCAGTCACATGGACGCTATTGCCTTGTTATACCCAAAGATATTTTAATAATAATTCATTCTATCGCAAACTTTTTTCAATAGTCAAGCACAGAAATCTTGCTCAATTCCCATTGTGGAAGGTGCGGGAAAAAATCCTATGTTTCAGTTTTTGCTGGTTCGAACTCACAACCTCTCGCATGAGAGGCATAGCTTCTAACCACTGTACCACTTGTGCCAACGTGACTAATTCAGCATCCCACATCTATTTAATGTATCTTTGACAAAGGTTGACACCGACTGGCACAATGAAATGACAGAAATGCAGTTCCCATTGTTTTGATATTTGCGTGATTGTTGCTTCAATGTGTGTTATTTTCCCACGTTCGTTAGGCCATATGAATATTTTCAGTTGGTGTATTTTTTTCATGTAATGTGTGTTCGACAGCAATGCTATTAGTGCACTTGAAATCAAATATATTAATTTTCATTTCATATCAGTAGAATGTGTATTTAGGTGATCCATGTAGTCATAATTATCTCATACATCGTCCACTCCACCGATCATTAATATCCCATATTAATTCAGTGTCATCATGATATGGTTAAAAGTTACTATACTTCTGGAAAGTTACATGATCTTGTACTATCTTGTACATCGAACCTAACTCAGACAAAGTCATCATCCCTAATTGATAAAAACGCGTATTGCCTAGATACACACTTTGTCTGTAACACGTGATTAATACATCATATCGGCCCAAAGTAGATTCATCCCTACACTACAGCTGTAGATTCATCACTACACTACAGGCGTATATTTATCACTACACTACAGGTGTAGATTTATCACTACACTACAGTCATAGATTTATCACTACCCTACAGGCGTACCTTCATCACAACACTATACAGGCGTAGATTCGTCACTACACTACAGGCGTAGATTCGTCACTACCCTACAGGCGTAGATTCATCACACTACAGGCGTAGATTCGTCACTACACTAGAGGCGTACATTTATCACTACACTACAGGCGTAGATTTATCACTACACTACAGGCGTAGATTCATCACAACACTACAGGCTTAGATTCGTCACTACACTACAGGCGTAGATTTATCACTACACTACAGGCGTAGATTCATCATAACACTACAGGCGTAGATTCGTCACAACACTACAGGCGTAGATTTATCACTACACTACAGGCGTAGATTCGTCGCTACACTACAGGCGTAGATTCGTCGCTACACTACAGGCGTAGATTCGTCGCTACCCTACAAGCATAGATTTATCACTACAGGCGTAGATTCATCACTACACTACAGCACTACAGGCTTGGATTCATCACTACACTACAGGCGTAGGTTATTTAGTTTTCACTCGCAATCGAGTATGTTTGATATTAGTTGGTGTATTGCTCTCCAGGGCCACCCGAATTTTGCTGGTACGCATGGCTAAGTTGACCAGAACAGTAACCTAATCAATAACCAGAACAATAATCCCAATTATTGTATAATTGTTGTTATATTGAGTGGTATCGCACCCTCGGGCGAGATTCAAGCTCTCCACTATTTCATCCTCAGGCTGGAGCGCAACCAACGAAACTATCTACTGAGCCCCTACCGCCATATTCATAGCTCGTGTAAGTAATTTGAACTTTGAATGCCTTTGATGTCGCATCGTCGTGTGGTTGCAGACGGCTGTCAGACACGCCTTATTCACGGCCTCCTGTATAACCCAGTAACTCGCCGATGGTCGTGGACTGGAGCGACGGATGTCAACTATGCCATACAAGCAATCAAAAACCCGGCCTGATTCCGCCGCGCGAAGCGTATGTTACGGGAGGGTACTTTGAGATTTTGATACGGGAGATTTGATAATTTCTTGCTTTGTCTTCTGGCAGAAAGTTTATGTGGTTATGAAGGATCAGTCGATCGAGTCTTGCTCATTATAAGCTCGATCTGATGAGGATACAGTAGTGGTGCGTTTACAGCGTTTACAAAGACCCAAAATAGACACATTGGCGGGAATAAAACTCTGATTTATGCTGAATAAGTCTTCTGTGGTATTTCATATAGAGTAATGGGAATGAGAATACCCAATGTGGTTCTATAAATCGCTGGAGAGAAATGCACAGTAAAAAACCTATACCAGGGGTATAGTTTTTTCCTGTGCATTTCTCTCCAGTCATATAGACTTGGTAGAATTCGGAGATAAAGGGAAATCAACCAGAAAAATAGGTTTATTTTAAGCGATAATGTAAAATCTAGGATTTTGGAGAATATAGTGATAAATACATAGATAACGGAATGAATCAGATAGTAAAACGAATTATTGTTGCCCGTTTTACAATATGAACGATTAAAATTTCAACCAATGCTATTTTTTTACATTTTCTCTCGCGTTTTAAATACCGCCATTGTATGCTTCCATCCAAAGGTTATGTAAAAGTCGGGAAACATGTTTGTACTGTATACAATGTAATCGGAATGACACGATATTTTCTGTAAACAAGCAAAAATAGCTGGAAAGAAATGCACAGAAAAAACCTATACCTCTGATCGGACTCGAACCCACGACCTCCAGATAACCGGTCTGGTGCTCTACCAACTGAACTACAGGGGCAAGCTTTCTCCTGTGCATTTAGGTATTTAACACCGTTTTTAGAACCACTGATGTTGAAAGTCTGTATATCATAGCCAGCGATATACACAGATATCTGCAACAAGCATGATGATGGACCATAAATTGATTGGCTAATTTTTGTGGTGTTTCAATATTAATGTGATAGTAATAGGGGTAGCCAATGTGGTTCTATCATTAGCTGGAGATAAGTAGATAATAGCAAAAATAAGTAGTCTGTATTTTCAATGCCAAATAAAAAATCGAAGCACAGTTGGAAAGTGTTCCTCTGTGAAATTCTCCCTTTAAATGATGCTACTTGATGTTTTGTATGACTTATATATGGTAGATATATATATTGGAGTATCTACGGTTTTGCCCAAATAAAAAGCTAAAACTGAGGATCAAAAATTAAACATAAAAATTAGAGTGTAATTAAATATTAAAATTTATTTATCATTAGCCGTAAAATTAGCTTTACAGCTTTACTTTATCTTAGCTTTACAGTAAGTTGACCATTTAGAGCAGGCTTAACATATGGTTCAAAATACTACGGGAGAAAATGCAACGAAAATTGTTTTTCCCAAATGTCAAGAGATTATGAATGCAATAAGGATTGCATTCTAATATTTTAAATATAAAATATATATTTCATTCAGTCTCCGATGATCTGAGCTTCTAAGAAAGAATAAGAAAGATTAATTATATAATGCTCTGACTCATTGATAATATATTAGGGGTATCAAAAATTTAAAATATTAATAAACAAGGTCATTCAGTAAAGTTAAAATTTTCTAATAGTCGCCTGAAAATATTATTACAATAACCTTTATGAAAGCCTTTATCAACAATATCATAGAAATAAAAATGCAAGCCGATATGAAAATGTATAAAGTAAACTTAAGCTATATAGATTTGAATGAAAGACGTATCGGGTAAAATCGTGACTAGTCATCAGTTGTGTTTCTACAGTCCTTAAAGGATGGACTATTTCTTGCAAGAACAATGGTGCTTTAGTCTTCGCCTTTTAGTCTGTTTTGACTCATTTGAAGACATATCAGATTTGGTTGCTGTGCTGTCGTTAATCCGAAATGGACTGTATAAAAGGGGGGCTGAGTCAAAAACACGCACCTTCCTCGAGCAGGATCGGTGCCTACTCTGAAAGTGCTTGGAACACTGGCGCCTCCTCTGCGTCTGTGTCGACGCTGTCTTCCTGCAGCGATGTTTCGTCATGAAACGTAGACGCCGCCCCTCAATCTGTTCTCCCTCGCACATCGTCAATGCCTCGTTGCAGTCCTTCTTCAGCCTCACCAATGCATTCTTGATGTCGAATCGGCTGCCATTAGTTTCGATGCAGTGGATGCGATTCAATGTCGAGATGCAACAATTCAACAGACCTCTCAACAATTCTGCACAGTTGCATTGACCATTTTTCTCAACCTTACCACTCTCATGCGCATCTTCCTTCATGATATTTTCTTGGAATCTATCATCCTCTTGCAAAGAAGCAGCTGTACGTTGCGTTTCACCATCGGGTAAGCATTCCTCCTCTTGTCTCATCTGCAACTCCACAGCAGACATTGTGTCATTAGATACACCAGAATCGCATTCGTAAAATTTCATATTTGAAAAGCGTTTCGCTTTGCGCCTCCCCCTTGAAGCACGGTGCACATGCCTGCCCCCTTCCGAATGCATTATTCTACAACAATCTTTATGTCTTTTATTGCTGTCTGAATTATCGGTTGTAGTCTCCTTTCTGCCAACGTTGATGGTTTTTGCAAGCATCTTTAGGTTACTACCACTGACTTTCAATTGTTCGACATTAGGGTGGAAATTCTTAAATGCAGTTTTTTCCTTTGGATCATTTTTGCTTCTAACCCCATGGTTTCTCAAAAGTGGATTTTCCTGTCGTTTGTTCGAAGGCAATTTAGGATTGCATTTTAGATCTTTTAGACCGGTTGATTCTGAGGTGGTTTTTGCTGTCTTCTTTGTATTATCACCGTGACACCAGTTTATATTTGATTTAGATCTCTCTACAGCCACACTCTCTATGTTATCCAATGCATCACTTGTCTCAGTAGCCGTAATGTCATCATCGGTAATGAATTCAAGAAAACTGCTTTCATTTATTGTCTCTTCTGATTCATTCCCTGTATGTGACCTGCTTTTCTCATTTGACACTTCACCATCCGTCGTACTATGAACTATTCCCATTTTCCTCGCTAGTTCCAGCATGTCCTTCTTGAGTGCGACAGTTGTTCCATTTTTATTGATTTTCACTCGACCAAAATCATCGACACTAAAGCCATGTCTGAGTTCCTTCACGGTTTCAGATGATTCGTCTTTTTCGCTATTGGAAGATACTTCCGTTTTCACAGCAACGCTGACTGAATTCTCATTTTCATCACGCGAGCTACCAGAATCATCAGGTGTTAGTTCATTTTTGGATGATATATCACTTAACGTGATTGTTGCAGCATCCACGCTGTCACTTCTCCAAATGTTAATTTTGGCCATCTCAGACTCAAAGCTCGACAGAAAAACATCGTTCCGTTCCCAGACATGGTAGCGGGGGACGAAATGCGGTGGAAGAGCGGGTTCCAGCAGTCCGTTGATCATGGCAATTTCATGGAGCATGAGTCGATACTGGTCAATGTCGTGCATGAAGTGCGGCAAGGTCGAGATGTTGAGACGTGCCACGCGCTTCACTCGACTGACTTCATCCTTCGTAATACGCCCGGACATCAACACCTCGAAGTCAATGTTTGTCAAATCTCGCAGGATAGACACAGAACCTGGAGAATACACAGTTGAGACAAACCATGTCCATTGTGTTTTAGTCCCTTATAAAATCTTTAAATGTGTGTAAATTCCAAATACTCAAAAACTTAACCCTTGTCCTGCTAGATTGTTTTATTTAACGTATATTTTGTGAGGATATTTACGGAGCATCGGGAGAAGGGTTAAGTATAAAATTCACGTTTAAAAGTATCACTACAGATGTACGACGAGCATTTATTACTAAACAAAATTACATCTCTTGTCACCCATACAGTCAGTGTTATTGTCCCAACATGTTTTACTTTGTTTCGTCATAGACACCACGGGTTACTAGAGCTTGTCCCACATTATAACAGATTCAAAAATGGTCTATTAAACATGAGCGGGACCATCAATACATGGATTGACGCTGTCTGATGTAATTATTTAGGTAGATTTCCGTATCAAATATTCATTAGTCAGTACACAAGTCAAGTCTCAGCTGTCATCGGCTTATCGTCGTAATCCCCTTTAACGCGTGACTAAGGTAGCGTGATCACAATAATCAATCAGCTTGTTGAGGTAACAGGTGATGTTATAATACGTCATATCCATGTTGATTGCGTCATCAAGACACAGCGATAGATATAGAACACAATTACAATAAAATAATAATGATAATACACTTGTTTTGGAGGTGCCCTAATAACTAGTATGTCTCTAAGGCACCTATATACATTTCGTGTGACAACTAATTATATTGTATAACACAATAG
>WURV02149544.1:0-17640 GCA_011762755.2 Epimenia babai | reverse complement strand
TTAGCGCAATTATTACAAGTCCGCGACTTTGGAAAATTCCTGTTAGAATGCTATTTTAGCCTTACGCGAATGATTGGATCCTCCCCCGGCCCGGAACGGGCCACGAGGCGATCCTCCTCATCGGTCGGGAGCAAGCTCGGCCTTAGATCCCGCAGGCCTGGAGGTAACTCCGAGCCTGGCGGCATTCCTCCTCGGAGGTCCCGATTACGAGCTGCAGGACCCCAGGCCGGGGGCTTCGAAGTCCCCTCGTATAGGGAGCCAGGAGACCGAAGTCCACGCTGCCGGCACCGGGCAGGGCCTCGAGGTCGCGACCAGCACAATCTGCCAAATCGAGGCCAAGCACTTTGTGGCCAAGAACTTCAAGCGATTCCGCCAACCCCGGACCGCCCCAGGAACCCCGACGCTCAAGGCAGCCGGGCCGAGGCCAGTAGCCCACTCCGAAGCGTTCCAGGTCCCCCATCAGGGCCTCGAGATCCGTTGGGGCCGAGAGGGACAGGGCCGAGCGACTCTCCGTGATGCACAAAGTCATGCCTGGTAAGGCCTTGCAGACCTCGTAGAGAACCCGGCAGAGGCGATCGAGAGCGCCGTCCCGTACCCGTGCCCTACGCTCATCGAGGCCCGCCCAGGCCTCGGGCCCACCCTCCCCGAGTCCGAGATCCACCTCTTCCTCCGTGAGCCCCTCCACCGGCAGCCGAGGCGCCTCGAGGACCAAGATCGGCGTACTGAGCCTGCGAGCCAGGCCAGCGGCGGCCTGGATGCGCCCCAAGGCTTGCTGGCGCTCGCTCTCCCGCTCGGAGATCAGGTTCCCCGGCGAGACCTCGAAGCGGCTCTCGACACGGACCCCCACGGCCTGGATCGGCAGGTCGTCCCAGCCCCGGGGCAGGGACGGCCAGTCGAAGGGGCGGGGCCCGGGCTCGGGCAGGACGCCCTCGAAGCCGAGCTCGAGGGCCTGGATCAGGAGTTCACGGGGACCTGCGGGCGCGCGGGCGGCCAGCCAGGCCCCACCTAGGGCGAGGACCATTCCCGAGTCGTACCCGCTGCTTCTTGTCGATGTCCAGGCTTTGCAACGACTTCGATGGGGTCCGGATCCTGTTCACCTTCGGATGGGATCCGACCGTTGAAGAAGATGCCCCCCGGCGCAACGGCCGGTTCCCAAGGGGAGACAACAGAAGAGACAGGAGTAGCCAAGATGCGCCCATCCGAGTTCGCCACCATCCTCGGCCTCGCCACGACCCTCGTGCTCGCGGGCACGGCCCGCAGCCAGGTCCGTCAGAGCGACCGCGCGCCCGATGCCCAGCGGAGCGCCAAGGTCGAGATCCAGAAGCTCGAGACACAGATCAAGGCACTGCATGCCCGGCTGCGTCGCCTCCGCGCCGCTGCCGAGAAGCAGCGCCGCAGCCTGGCCAGCGGGGGCATGGTCTCCGGAGGCATGGCGGGTGGGCCGGGCTTTCGCTGGACGCCCCGCGCCGAGGGCGGGAAGGGCCTGCAGGCCCGGATCAGGATGGGCCAGAAGAAGCGCCCCAAGACCGAGCACCGAAGCAAGCATGAGCATGGCAAGAAGCCATGGCGAGCCTCAGGGCCGGAGGCATCAAGGCGGAGAGCATCTCCGGCAGAAGCTGAAGTCCCGGATCCAGGCCTGGAAGAAGCGCATGCACGGGAGCAAGGCGCAGCAGCATCTGCACCACGGCCACCAGGCTCCCCATGCGGGACATGGGCCGCAGGCCCTCCGAGGACATCAGGCCTGGAACAAGCAGCCTGGGCATCGAGGCCATGACGGACATCACGGCCATCGCCAGCACCGTGGCCACCACGGGCAGCATGGCTGGCGGGCCCATGGCAAGCAGAGCTCCTGCGAAGGACGCCGAGGCCAACACCGGATGCGCCATCGGGCCTTCGCCCGCCGCAAGGCCTGGGCCCGCCGGACCTGGACCGGTCACCGCGGCGGGCGGGCCGGCAGGGCCGGTGCCTGGATGCAGGCTCGCCCGCAGGGCTGGCGGGGACGGAGCTCCAAGGGCCGAGGCACCAAGCGCGGCTGCGAACACTGTGGTCAGGGCTCCGCGCCGATCGCAGGCAAGGTCTTCCGTCTCCGGGGGGGAGCCATGCCCCATGCCATCACGATCCAGGACACGAAGAGCGGCCCTCAGAGGATGCTCTTCCTCCAGAAGGGGAAGACCAAGAGCCAGAAGCACAGGAATGTCCGGATCCAGACCCTTCCCCTCCCTGCCCCCAGCCCCCGCATGCGTTCTTGGAAGAAGAAGGACCGGAGGGTCTCGATCTAAAGCCCTGGATCGGAGCACGAGCCCCCCTCCCCGGATCGGGGCACAGAGCCCAGCGAGTGCACCGCCCCCCGTGGCCCGGCCGCGGGGGGCGGTCGCGTACCCTCTGAACCCGATCCCGCGGGGCCCCTTCGCTAGCAGCCCGTTGAAGAACTCCAGTGGATGCCAGGGCGTCGTATTCCTCGTCCCATCACCTCTCGGAAACGCAGGCGAATCAACGGATTCGTCGAGGCTTTCGAGTGGTGATGGGGCGAGGAAGACGATGGCTTGGCGCCGCTGGGGTTCTTCAACGGGCTGCTAGGAGTCTGCGCCACAGTTCGCGAATCGGCCCATCTCTACGTCATGCAAGGCCGCATTTAGTACTGCGAGCCGGCCTCTGATATGCAAATCATGGGTTCGCGGCTCCCAGTTTGGAACTGCGGCGCAGACTCCTAGTGGGCTGGACCCGGAGTTCCTCGATGAAGTCGGCGCGGAGTAGCGTCGACCGTAAGGCGCGCGGACGCAGTCGGATCAGGAGATCTGTCGAGGGAGCGCAACGCAGCGGGAGGCGGCCTCCGCGTCGAATTCTTCAAGAAACTCCGGGGGCAGAGCACTAGATTGGTTCGCTGGCCAATCCGACCCGAACCCTCGCTGAGCCCGAGCCGAAGATGAAGACCCCTCTCGAGATCGCCCGTGATCTGTATGCCTGTCAGGGAAAGTTGCACCAGGAGGCCCGTGAGGCCACCGGGAAGCCGCTGACCCTGGCCGAGAAGGTCCTCTATGCCCACCGCTGGGATCCCGAGGGGCCCCTCCCGCCCCGCGGCTCGACCGTCGAGGGCCTGAGGCCCGATCGTGTCGCCATGCAGGACGCCACGGCCCAGATGGCCATCCTGCAGTTCATCTCGGCCGGCCTGCCGCGGACGGCGCTTCCCTCGACCGTCCACTGCGACCACCTGATCCGTGGCCGGGACGGGGCGGCCATCGACCTGGACCGCGCCAATGAGGAGAACGGGGAGGTCTACGAGTTCCTGAGCTCGGCGGCGGCCAAGTACGGCATGGGCTTCTGGAAGCCCGGATCGGGGATCATCCATCAGGTCGTGCTCGAGAACTACGCCTTCCCGGGCGGCCTGATGATCGGCACGGACTCGCACACCCCCAATGCCGGCGGGCTCGGCATGGTCGCGGTCGGGGTCGGTGGTGCCGATGCGGTCGACGCCATGGTCGGCATGCCCTGGGAGGTGCTCTGGCCCAAGCTCGTCGGCGTCCAGCTGACCGGAGAGCTGAAGGGTTGGGCCGCGCCCAAGGACGTCATCCTCGAAATGCTGCGTCTCCTGACCTGCGCGGGCGGCACCGGCAAGATCGTCGAGTACTTCGGGCCGGGGGCGGCGAGCTTCTCCTGCACCGGCAAGGGCACGATCACGAACATGGGCGCCGAGCTCGGGGCCACGACCTCGATGTTCGCCTTCGACGACTCGATGGTCGGATACCTGCGGGCGACCGGTCGCAGCGAGCTGGCCGACATGGCCGTCGCGCATCGCACCGAGCTCGTGGCCGATCCCGAAGTGCTGGCCGATCCGGAATCCTTCTACGACGAGTACGTCGAGATCGACCTCTCGAAGCTCGAGGCCAGCCTCGTCGGTCCGCACACTCCCGACCTCCACCATCGCATCTCCGAGATCGGCGGCTCGGCCGACAGGGAGGGTTGGCCCAAGGAGCTGACCTCGGCGCTGATCGGCTCCTGCACAAACTCGAGCTATGAGGACATGGGCAAGGCCGCACACGTCGCGCGTCAGGCCATGGACAAGGGGATGAAGCCCGCCGTGCCCTTCTTCGTCTCCCCCGGCTCGGACGCGGTCCAGGAGACCACCGAGCGCGACGGGCAGCTGACGACGCTCAAGGAGTTCGGAGCCGTGGTGCTCAGCAACTCCTGCGGCCCCTGCATCGGGCAGTGGCAGCGCACCGACGGCGTCGAGGGCACGAACACGATCGTGAACTCCTTCAACCGCAACTTCCGCGGGCGCAACGACGGCAACCGCGAGACCCTGTCCTTCATCGGGAGCCCGGAGCTGGTCACGGCCCTGGCACTGGCCGGCAGGCTGGACTTCGATCCGGCCAAGGACGAGCTCGTATCGCCCGACGGCACACGCTGGAAGCTGGAGCCACCGACGGCCGAGGAGCTTCCGGCGCAGGGCTTCGCGATGAACGAGGACGGCTACGCGGCCCCGGCCGAGGACGGCACCGGTCTCGAGGTCGTGGTCAAGCCGGACAGCGAACGACTCGCCCTGCTCGAGCCCTTCGCGCCGCATGAGCTGCCGGGTGCGTACCAGGGCCTGCGCGTGCTGCTCAAGGCCGTCGGCAAGTGCACGACCGACCACATCTCCCCGGCCGGCCCCTGGCTGCGCTTCCGCGGTCATCTGGATCGCATCTCGGACAACATGTTCATCGGGGCCAACAACGCATTCAGCGAGGGCCCGGGCACGGCGCTCAACGTGACGACCGGAGAGACCGCGGCCGCACAGCAGGTCGCGCGCGACTACAAGAGCAAGGGCATCGGCTGGATCGTCTTCGGCGATCACAACTACGGCGAAGGCTCGAGCCGTGAGCATGCGGCGATGGAGCCGCGCTGGCTCGGCGGACGAGCGGTCGTGACGCGGGGCTTCGCCCGCATCCACGAGACCAACCTCAAGAAGCAGGGGGTTCTGCCGCTGGTCTTCGTCGATCCTGCCGACTACGACAGGATCCAGGCGATGGACGAGGTCACGCTCGAGGGCGTCGAGTCCCTGGCTCCGGGGTCTGAGGTCCTCTGTGTGCTGAAGCACGAGGACGGGAGCGAGGACCGCTTCTCGCTCGAGCACTCGCTGACGGCCGAGCAGATCCTCTGGTTCCAGGCCGGCTCGGCGCTCAACAAGATCCGCGCCGAGCTCTGAGCCGCGCGCTGGCCGGGATTGCAATGGAGTCCCGGGCTCCGGGCGGCTAAGACTGTGGCCTGCGGGCTTCCGAGGGGGAAGCCCGCTTCCATGGGTCGGACCCGGACCTTCGGTGTCGGTTCGGGAGGGAGGGGAACATGCCCCGCTTCAAGAAGAGCGGCAGCTTCACGCGTTTCCATGTCGAGGGCACGGTCCCGAGCACCAACGGCGAGGCCTTCGTCGTCGAGCTCACCAAGCATCGCTTCCGGACAATCGAGAACGCGGCCAGTGAGGAGACTAGCGTCGGCTGGGTCTCGCCCGGGGATCCCTCCGGGCAGGACTTCCTGCTCGAGGACATGATGCTCGACCCCCATGTCCGCCTGCGGATCCGGGTCGACAAGAAGAAACTGCCGGCCGCCTGGATGTCGATCTATCTCGAGGCCGAGACCAAGGCGCTGGGGCGCAAGCCCTCGGCCAAGGAGCGCAAGGAGCTCAAGGAGGAGATCGCCAGCAAGCTGCTGCCGCGGATCCTGCCGAGCGTGGCCTTCCTCGAGCTCTTCTACGATCCCAAGGAGTCGGCGGTCTACCTGATGAGCTCGAGCCAGTCGGCCAAGGAGGCCTGCATGAAGCTCTGGCACCAGAGCTTCGGCGCCCACCTGGTCGAGGCCGGACCGCTCGAGGTCGTCTATCGACTCGGGCTCGGGCAGGACGCGCTGCGCTACCTCGAGAAGGTGGCGCCGCTGCCGATCGCCGAACCGCAGGATCCGCGGCCGGGTCGCCCGTCGACACGGCCCGAGCGGGTCCGGGCAGGAGAGGTCCGGAGCGAGGACGCGCCCTTCGATCCCCCCTTCGATCTCAAAGAGGGTGAGGGCGGCATGGAGATGGAGGCAGCCTCGTGAGCGACCATCCCGAACACGCCTTCCTCGGCGAAGAGTTCCTTACCTGGCTCTGGTACCGGTCCGAGACCGGGAAGGCCGACTACCACATCGACGGGGATCGCCACGTGGCCATCGCCCTCGACGACCTGCTGGTCTTCGGAGGCGGGGAACCGGACGAGATGCAGCAGACCCTGCGCAATGGCCTGCCGACCCGCAGTTCCGAGGCCCGGGCGGCACTCGCCGACGGCAAGCGCCCCCGCAAGGCCAAGATGATCCTGGCCGAGGGATCCGAACAGTGGAGCTTCACGCTGGATGCCGCGACCCTGGGCTTCGGAAGCGTTCGCTGCCCCGAGACCGAGTCCGACGAGGAGGCCGAGCCCCCGACTCCTGGCGAGGTCGACTCGATACGAATAGACGCCTTCGTCCGCTTGGGCGAGAACCTCGACGGCGTCTACAAGCAGTTCCTTCAGCTCCGACTGAACGACGGCTGGGAGACCTCGACCCTACGCGACATCCGCCAGTGGGCCGGAGCCCGCTGAGTCCGCCGAAGAGGCACACGCTCGTCCGATGTGACACACCCTCCTCGGAGGAAGAAGCGTCGGTTCGGACGAGGCACTCCCCTGATCAATAGATGCCGATCAGGTTGCAGAGATAGAAGTGCCAGCAGAGCAGGAGCAGGTAGACGACCAGGACGATGCCGAGGCCCAGGCGGGCGCCTCGGAAGTTCTTGATCATGACCAGGACCATCGTGCAGAGCCCGATGCCCAGGGTCTTGGCGAGGATGAAGGCCCAGGGGCCGGTCTCGAGCAACCAGAGGGCGACGGGGTTCGCCTCTTCGCCACCGTGTCCGAGCAGGAGCAGGGTGAAGAAGGCGTCGAGCATGTTCAGGGTCACGATCAGGATCGCGACGAGGAAGATGCCCTGGTCGTAGGAGTCGACGAAGCTGTTCTTGGTCTCGTGCTCGCGGCGGCCGGACTTGCGACGTCCGCCGAAGAAGGTGTAGCGGGACAGGAAGGGCGTCGGTCGTCTGCGCCGATCCTCGCCGGCCCTCAGCTCGGCGAGGCTCTCGAACTCCTGGATGGCGGCGTCGGGGACGGGAACCTGGGGGGTCGAGTCTTCTTGCATTGGCATCTCTGGAGGAGTCTACCCCGCAGGAAGGGCTGCGGTTCGGGGAGCTCGAGACTGCGGGAAGCGCCGATGGCAGGGCCGGTTCAGAAGCCCCCTGCCCTCCGCAATCCCTCCAGTCGACGGTCCCTCGGAGCGATGGCGCGCAGTCCCTCGTACGCGATCCTTGCCCGCATGCGCTGCCCGAGGGCCAGGAGCGAGCGACAGAGCCCGGCCCAGGCCTGGGCCTCGAGACGGTTGCGTTCGAGGCATGCCTCGTAGGCCCCCACGGCCTCGGCATGACGCTTCTCGAGCGAGTAGAGCCTACCGAGGGTCAGCCAGGCTCGGGCATGACCCGGGAAGCGACGGCAGGTGCGCTCGAGCAAGGCCATGCCCTCGGCCTTGTTTCCGTGCAGGTAGAGCAACCTTCCGCGGTTGACCGGTGGCCGCACGTGCCGGGGGTAGCGGCGCTCCAGTTCCT
The DNA here is from genome assembly GCA_011762755.2 of Epimenia babai. Taxonomy (NCBI): domain Eukaryota; kingdom Metazoa; phylum Mollusca; class Solenogastres; order Cavibelonia; family Epimeniidae; genus Epimenia; species Epimenia babai. The sequence continues at coordinate 10,016 of WURV02149544.1, read as the reverse complement.
CGTAGGCCTCGAGGGCCTCGTCGATGCGCCCCATGCGCTCGAGTTCGAGGGCGAGGTTCGCGCGCGCCTTGCGCTGCTCGGGATCGGCCTCGAGGACCTGCTCATAGGTCGAAGCTGCCGAGGCGAGGACCCGGGCCTGGAGGACCCAGAGCGGTGCGAGTGCTAGGACCGGCAGCAGCAGGGCCCAGGGAGGCAGCCTGCGTGCGCTGCGGAGACCCAGCAGCAGGGCCAGTAGCCAGGGCAGCAGGGCGAAGGCATAGCGCCCCCCGACCCCGCCCCCGACCTTCCAGATCTGGGAGAAGGGCAGGAAGGCGAGCAGCAGGCAGAGGCCTGCCCGCAGTGAGAGTTCCTCACGGCGATGGAGGAGCCAGAGCAGGCCGAGTGCGAAGAACGGCAGGACCAGCATCGCGAGACCCCCACCATGGTCGCCGAGGATGCGAGGTGGCTCGAGGAGCAGCAGTACCTTGGCGCACCAGCCGAAGCTCCCGAGCAGGTCCGCCCCCCTGCCGAGGAGGTCGCGACCGTCCGACGCCGGCACTCCGGTGCCCGAGAGGGCGAGCAGGCGCAGCAGCAGCGCGAGCGCCAGAGCCGGCAGGGCCCGGAGGGTCCAGGCCCGGACCGGGAGACGCAGGGCGAGCAGGAGGATCAGGAACCACAGGTAGCCGTCCTCACGACAGAGCGTCGCAAGGAGGAGCATCCCTGCCGAGAGGCCTAGCCTGCCGCGTCGTGCCGCGAGCAGGGCCAGGCCGGCCGCGAGCATCAGCAGGCTCCCCTGCCGTCCCGAGATCCAGATCGCGTGCTCGGCCGCGGCAGGATGGAAGCTCAGTAGTAGACCGAGTGGCAGGGCCAAGGGACGACGGGGCCCCACGAGCCCGAGTGCGAGGACCAGGCAGGATGCGAAGTGTAGCCAGAGGTTGACCCGGTGGTAGCCGACCGGGTCCTCACCGAAGAGCCGCTGCTCCAGGGCCAGGGTCAGGGCCGGGAGCGGGCGGTACATCGATCCGCCACCCCGGAAGTCCCAATAGCCCTGCGTGAACAGGGCCAGCGGATCGAAGCCATGGACGGCCGGGTTCTCGAACAGGACCTGGCGATCGTCCATGCCGAAGCCCATGTCGAGCATCGACGGGAGGACGAGCGCAAGCAGGGTCAGCGCAACCCCGCAGAGCAGCCAGTCCCTGCGCCAGGGATGACCGGCGAGGTGCTCAGGAGCCGAGGTCGACGAAGACGCCTCCGTTCTCGGCGGCCAGGGACTTGAGGAAGCCGGCCTGGAAGTCACCGATCGAGATGCAGTGGATCACGATCTTGCGTGTCTCGTTGATCTTGCGGATCTCGGTCCGGATGTCATCGGTATCGGTGTGCTTGCCGATCGTCGGAACTCCATCGGAGAGGAAGTAGATCGTGTCGAGCTGGGTCCGACGTTTCTGCTTCTTGCCGGTGATGACCTGATCCTTGTTGGGATCGAAGTCGAAGGCCACGGTCAGGGCCTCCCAGGTGTTGGTCTTGCCCGACCCGTCGGCACCGCCCCCGAAGGGACCACCCCCCAATCCGAGGGGCTGCAACCGCTTGACGAAGCTGATGGCCGAGACCTTCTGCGAGACCGACATCGGCGTCAGCCAGCGCTTCCAGACCTTGGTCTTGGCTGCGAAGGCGATGATGTTGACGTGGTGGGTCTTGTCGAGTTCGGACAGGGTCCGGATCAGTTCGGTCTTAACGATCTCGAGCTTCTGGTAGCTCTTGTATCCGCCATCCTTGAACCTGGCCTTGTCGACGACGACGTCGTTCATCGAAGCGGAGACGTCGATGACGTAGACGACCCGGGTCGAGGTGGTCGGGATGCCTCCGAAGGTCGTCTTCTTGCCTTCAGAATCCCCATAGAGCTCGTTGTACTTCTTGCGCGTCGCGCGGGCCTTCGCGATCTCCTCGTCGGTCGGCAGGCGAAAGCCCTCGATCGAGGTCAGGCGCTTCCACTGCTTCTCCCACATCTTGTGATCGGTGCCGTAGTCGCGCGCCGTGATCTCGAACAGGGCCTCGCTGGCATCGATCCGGTTGCGGCCAGGCTTCTTGAGGATCCCGATCAGCGGGACGACGGCCTCCTTGGTCCGGAGGACCGCCAGGCACTGGATCGTGGCCGTCTGGACCTGAGGCTCCTTGGCGTCGAGCAGCTTGACCAGCGCAGGACCGAGCTCGCGGACCCTGTTGGTCTGGATCGCCGAGAGGGCCGCGATCCGCACCTCCCAGCTGCCGTCGAAGGCCAGGGCCTCCAGCACGTCCGCGAAGTCCTTCGAGCCGAGCCGCGCGAGGGCCTTGGCGATGTAGTACCGCTCGAGCACGGAGAGCTTCTTGGCCTCGGCGTCCCAGAGCAGGCGGATCACCGGCTTGAGCTTGCTCTGCTTGGCCCGGGAGAGGACGTCGAAGAAACCCGCCCGCAGGTTGCGGTCCTTGAGCTTCTCCAGGCTCTCGATCATGAAGCTGAAGGTCCCCGGAGCCCTGTAGCTCGTGATGACCTCCTTGGCGGCCTCGCGAAGGATCGGGTCCTTGCCCTTGAGATACGGGAGCAGGGCTTCGACCGCCTCGGGGCAGTCGTCGCGCTTGAGGTCCATGATGGCCTCGACGCGCGTCGCCTCGTCCTTGAACTTCTTCATCGCCATCTTGAAGGTGGCGACGTCGTCGAGCATCTGCTCTCGGGTCTGTGCCTCGAGGGATGCCTGGGACAGGGTGAACAGGGCCAGCAACAGCGGCAGGAGCTGGGCGGCTGGACGGGGACCGGCTCTCATGTTGGTTCGGCAGGGGGAGGATGGCGAACGGGGCCCCCCCACCGTAGCAAGCCTCCCCGGGGGAGTCACCTCGCCGCGGGCCCGTACGCGAAGACGCCGGCATTTCCCGAGGGAGATGCCGGCATCCGCCAGGTCCGAGGGGCCGGGTCGGCCCCCGATGACCCTTCCCAGGCCCCGAACGACTACTTCTTCAGGGACTTGGGCAGGTCGAAGCGCACCTTGAGCGAGCCGGGTTCCGGCTCGTCCTCGACCTCGGGCAGCGGAAGCTCCTCCTCCTCCAGCAGCCCGGACTCGGGATCGTCCTTCCAGATCTTGGAGTTCTTGTCGACCTTGATCGGCGAGAGCGTGGCCTTCTTGACGGCCTTCACGACCTCCCGGGGGATCGTGATCTTGTTGTCGTCGCCGGTCTCGATCGTGACGACGTCCGGGAGCTCCTCGAGGATGCGGCCCCAGAGCTTGTTCTCGTTGCGCAGCTCGACGTAGCCGGTCGGCGACATCTTGAGGATCTTGGCCTCGCGCTCGGGAAGCAGGATCAGCTTCTTCAACTCGTCGCTCAAGAAGCTGATCTCGCCCTTCTGCAGGGCCAGGGTGATCCGGTAGTCCTCGATCTTCTGCACGCGCCCGACGAAGAAGTTGCCGTTGCGGACCTGGGCGAGAGCGTTCACTCCTCGCCGAACACCACTGGCCAGCTCCGCGATCCGGGCACGCGAACGCGTGACCGTGATCCCCGGGGCGGCATCGGGGATGCGGCGACCGGCCGGGTCGAGCTTGCCCCGGGTCCAGGGGTCCGCGATCGGCTCGGGAGCGGCCTTGGCGATCGGATCCTTCCGGCCGAAGGGGTGCTCGCTCGGTTCCGGATCGCCCTTGGCGACCGGATCGGGATCCGCCTTGCCGATCGGCTCGGTGCCCGTGCCCGGCTCGGTCCCCGGCTCGGGATCCGTCCCCGTTCCCGGCTCCGGATCGGTCTTGGCGATGGGCTCGGTCCCGGTGCCCGGCTCGGACCCGGTCCCGCTGCCCGGTTCGGGGTCCGTCTTCGCGATCGGCTCGGTGCCGGTCCCCGGCTCGGGATCCGTCTTGCCGATCGGGTCCGTGCCGGTCCCCGGCTCGGGGTCGGTCTTGGCGATCGGCTCGGTTCCGGTGCCCGGCTCCGGATCGGTCTTAGCGATCGGAGCGGTCAGGGGCTCACCCGTGCGGTACCGACGCAGGCTCTCGGCCCACTGCCGGCGCAGCTCGGCCAACTGCTCGGGCAAGGCGATCTCGACCTCGCCGACCTTCCCGTAATCGGCGGCGACCTCCGATCCGCTCTCGGTTCCCACGTCCCCACCGAAGGCTACGACCGGCACCTCGTACTCGGTCGGGATGCGCGGGCGATCGACCTTGACGACCTCGATGCGCGGTGGCTGGACCTCGAGGCCCAGGCTCTTCTTGGCCTCTCGGACATACTTGTCCTCGGGGTTGACGATCGCGTATCCGATACCGGCCAGTACCAGGATGGATGCGGCCATGCCCAGACCCATCAGGCGGCGACCCCAGCGGCGACTCCGCGGTGCCACGACGCACGGACCGAGCCCCCCCATCGTGGGATCGGCCTCGACGCCGGCTCCGACGAGCTCCTCCATGTCCTCGTAGGAGCGCTGACCCTCGTCGCTCTCCTCCCAGACCTCGTCCTCGTAGGCCCCGGCCTCCTCGCCCTCCTCGGCCCCGTAGATCGGGTCGTGGGCGGTCTCCTCCTCGAGGGAGTCCGCGTCGAAATCCTCGGACGCCGGGTTGCCCTCGTGGTGGAAGCCCAACTCGCCGGGCTCGGCAGCGGCTCCGACCGGCTCACCGGCCTCGGCCCCCTCCTGCCCGAAGATCGTCGGATCGCCAAAGCGGTCCATGCTCTCCTGGCTCGGCAGCCCGAAGCTCGAACCGGTCTCGGCCGTATCCTCGACAGACTCGTCCTGGAAGCCGAGCCCCGAGGGCGATTCGCCGAGTTCGGCCTCGGCCTCGTTCTTGATCGCTTCGAGCATCTCGTCGGTCGGCTCCATGCCGACCTCCTGGATGTCGAAGCCTTCGGAGCCGTCGTTCGAGCCCTCGCCATCGACGAAGTCCGGCCCGAAGTCCGGCTCGAAGTCCCCACCGAGACCCGAGGTCGCGAACGCGGCCTCGGCGGCAGTCCCGCTGGTCAGGTAGTCCTCCTCCTCGCGGGTGCCACGCACGACCTCGTCCTCGAAGTCGGCCTGCGACTCAGCATCGAGGAAGGCATCGTCGTCGCCGTCCAGGTCGAGCAGGTCGTCGTCCTCGACCTCCTCGAGATCCAGGGCCTCGTCCATCTCGACCTGGTCCCCGTCCAGATCGATCGGATCCTCGGCCAGGGCGAAGCTCTCATCGGCCTCGTCGCCCATCGGGCCATCCCCGGCCCCCGGGTCGCCAGCGAAACACCCCGCATCGGAGGACGCAGCCCCGTCCAGACCGAGCTCACCCTCTCCATCCATGCCGGCAACGACGAAGGGCTCCTCCTCCTGCAGCGGGGACTCGTCACCCCCACCGCCGAAGATCGAATCCTCCAGCTCGGCGATCTCCTCGGAGTCCTCGTCGAGGTCCCCGAGCATCGGGTCCATGTCCGAGGGGGCGTCGCCCTCGTCCCCTTCTAGGACGTAGGCAGGATCCTCGGCGGATCTCCCGTCGGCAGCGTCCTCGGTGGCGTCCCCGAACAGGGCCTCGACGTCCTCGTTCGTGACCTCTTCTTCTCCGAAGTCGAGGACAAAGTCGTCGTCGTTGTTCAGGTCGTCCTGACGACCCGAGCCCGAGGGCTGGGCTCCGAAGGGGTTCTCGGACTCGTCCTCGGGACGATGCGGATTCTGATCGGCCATCGGCATGGTCTCCTGCAGGGCCCCGACCGGACGATCGGGACATCGAAGAGGCCTATCGGCATGCCGATGCCGGATTCCTCAGCTCTGTTCGAGGCTGCGGCAAGTGCCGATGGCAGGGCTCACTTGCGTCGGAGAACCCGACGGTCGCCCTTGCGCGCGGTGATCTGGAGACGGTCCAACTGCTCCAGGAAGGGGATCAGGAACTTGCGCGAGCTGTCCATCCGATCCCTGAGCGTGGGGATGTCGAGGCCCCCGTCATGTGCCTCACAGACCTCCTCGACGAGTCGGATCGCGGCCCGGAAGGCCTCGCCCCCCCAGACGAAGTCGGCCACCGGAACCGCGGCCTGCTCCTCCTGGAGGCACTCGAGGAGGAGCCCGAGCCCGGCTCCGAACTCCTGAGCCAGCTCGGCGCGGGTCAGCGGTCGATAGCGGGCCTCCTCGATCCTCGACTGCAGCCTCTCGGCGGCCTGACGTTGCTCGGCATCGAGCGGATCCTTGCGCGAAAGATCCCGCACCAGGCCACCGGTCCGGAGCTCGACCTTGCCCTCGCCGGCCAGACGTCGGAGTGCGATCTGCAGCAGCTCCTCGACGACCTCGCCCTCGCGCAGACGCGCGATCGGGGTCGTCGTGCTCGTCGTGTGCTTTCGGAACCAACCCCGCATCCGCTTGCCGACGCGCTCGACCTCGATGTCGACGCTGCGGCAGCTGAACAATCGCTTGCTCCGGGGGTCCTGATAGACACGGATCTCCTGGACCAGGGGCTCGAGCACGACCGAGAGCTCCTCCGAGGTCCAGCCCAGACGTGCCTGGAGCGCCTCGAGCGCGATGCCCTTCTCCCCGGGTTCCTGGACCAGCAGCAACAGATGTCGCTCCGGATCGTCCAGCGAGTCCCCCTTGGTCCGGAGCTTGCCGACGACCTCCTCGCGCAACCGACGCAGACGACGTCCACCGATCCCGAGCACGCGGCCACCGGCGACCGTGCGGGGCGGATTGAGCCGCCGAAGCAGCAGGAAGTCCCCGGGCAGGGCCGCGACCTCCTCCTCGAGGTGCAGCTGCACGAGGCCCTCCTGACCCGGATCGATCTGGACCTGATCCATCGGGAAGACCCGGGCCATGACCTCCTTGGTGCCGAGGTGCAGATGGACGCTCTCCCCGTGCAGCAGGGCCGCCATGTCCGCGACGACGCGCAGCTCGGCCTCGAGCCGATGGCTGGGCTCCAGGTCCTCGCTGCTGGTCAGCACGTCTCCGCGCTCGACCTGGTCGAGGGGGATGTCCGGCAGGTTGATCGCCGAGGAGTGCCCGGTGCGGGCCCGTTCGACCTTGCGGCCGTAGGCCTGGATGCCCCGCACCCGCGACGACAGTCCCTTGCCGACCAGGTGGAGGGTCTGGCCGACCTCGACCTCACCGGCGATCGGAACACCGGTCAGCACCGTGCCGAAGCCCTGCACCGAGAATTTGCGCTGCACAGGGAGCCGAAAGGCCCCGCCCGAACTGCGCGGCTCGGTCTCCCGGGCCAGCTCCTCGAGCCGCCGGCGGAACTCGGGCAGTCCCTCCCCGGTCGCGTTCGAGAGTGGATGGATCTCGGCACCTTCGAGGCATCGGCCCTCGAGCAGCTCGAGCACGTCCTCCTTGGCGAGCTCGAGGGTCTCCTCGTCGACGAGGTCGGCCTTGGTCAGGGCCACGAGCCCGCGCCGGACCCCGAGCAGGCCCAGCACGTCGAGGTGCTCCCGGGTCTGCGGCATGACCCCGTCGTCGGCCGAGACGACGAGGATCGCGAGGTCGATCGAGGTCGCACCCGCGACCATGTTCTTGAGGAAGCGCTCGTGCCCGGGCACGTCGATCAGCCCGACCAGGGTCCCGTCCCCGAGTTCGAGGGGCGCGAAGCCGAGGTCGATCGTCAGCCCCCTGGCCTTTTCCTCCTCCCAGCGATCGGGATCGATGCCGGTCAGGCCCCGGACCAGGCTCGACTTGCCGTGGTCGACGTGCCCGGCCGTGCCGACGACGATCGGATGGATCTCCGTTTCCTGGCCGCTCACCTCGGGCCCTCCCGGGAGTAGAAGCTCGGCATCCCGACCCGGGGCAGGAGCATGGTCAGGAGCGGGGGCTCAGGACGCGTAGAGGATGCGCCCGCAGGACTTGCAGGTCACGACCGAGCTGCCGCCCTGCAGACGGGCGATGTCGTTCGGCGTGATCCGGGTGTAGCAACCCGAGCAGAAGCCCCCTTCGACGGTCACGACGGCCTGGCCGTCCCTGGACTCGAAGAGTTCCCTGTAGAGGGCCAGTTCCTGGGGACCGACGCCCTCGAGGAAGGACTCGCGCTCGACCGCGATCCCGTCCCGCTTGGCGACCAGCTCATCGTGCAGCTTCTTGGCCTCGGCCTCGTACTCGGCGAACTCCGCCTCGGCCGCCTCGAGCCGGCCCTTGGCCTCGTCCCGCTGCGGGCTGCGCTCCTCGATGATCTCCATCAGCTTGAGCTGCTCGGTCTGGACCTTGTCCCGGTCCTCCGCCAGGTAGCTGATCTGGTGCTGGGCGGCCTCGAAGGTCGAGGCGTTCTGCGCCTTGTCCCGGTGTTCTTCCTGCTTCTTGATCGCGTGGTCGAGTCCCTGGACCTTGAGTTCGAGTTCGCGGTAGCGGAGCTCGGAGGAGGTGATGGCCTCGTCGAGTTCCTTCCAACCACGCTCGATCCGGTCGACCGAGGAGCGGCGTTGGGCCGATTCCTTGGGGATGGCGTCGATCTTCGCCTGGACCTTCGCCACCCGGGCATCGATCTGCTGCAGGGACAGGAGCTGCTGGACGGATGCGTGCAAGCGGGACCTCCGGGGCCATCCCCTGGAAAAAAAGGGAGAGGAAGTCTAGCCCGCACCCCAGGCGAGGCGAAGCGCGAATCGGCATAGATCCCTGGCGGCGCGCGACGCCTGGGGATCCAGGTAGAAGCTCGTTCTGGGATCGACCATGCCCCCGAGGAGCCGCAACGAGGCTCCCCGGGGACAGGGGATCAGCCGAGTTCCTTGGAGTCGGCGACCCCGGCCAGGAACCCGGCCAGCTTGCGCGAGCGCACCGGGTGCTGGAGCTTGCGCACGGCCTTGGCCTCGATCTGGCGCACGCGCTCACGGGTCACGCGGAAGATGCGACCGACCTCCTCGAGCGTGTAGGTGTAGCCGTCACCGATGCCGTAGCGCAGCTTGATGATCTCGCGCTCGCGGAAGGTCAGCGTGTCGAGCACGCCATCGACGCGGTCCTTCAACATCTCGCGGCTGGCCGACTCGACCGGCGACTCGACGCTGTCGTCCTCGATGAAGTCCCCGAAGTAGCTGTCGTCGCTCTCGCCGATCGGACGATCGAGCGAGATCGGGTGCTTGGAGATCTTCATGACCCGCTTGGCCTCCTCGACCGTGATGCCGGAGGCCTGCGCGATCTCCTCGATCGTCGGCTCGCGGCCCTTGGCCTGGAGCAGCTTCTTGGTCACGTTGCGGAGCTTGCTCATCGTCTCGATCATGTGGACCGGGATGCGGATGGTCCGCGCCTGGTCGGCGATCGAGCGCGTGATGGCCTGGCGGATCCACCAGGTCGCGTAGGTCGAGAACTTGTAGCCGCGGCGGTATTCGTACTTCTCCACGGCCTTCATCAGACCGGTGTTGCCCTCCTGGATCAGGTCCAGGAAGGAGAGTCCACGGTTGCGGTACTTCTTGGCGATCGAGACGACCAGACGGAGGTTGCCCGACGAGAGCTGACGCTTGGCCTCCTCGTAGTCGCTGTAGGCCCGGGTCACGTCGCCGATCCGGTCTTCGAGACGCGGCATGGTCTCGAGGCCCTGACGCTCCAGGAAGCGGAAGCGATCCCAGAGCTCGGCCGCGTGGTCGGCACCCTGCGCCTCAGCCTTCTCGGCCTTGCGACGCAGCCGGATCATCTCGTGGTACTTGCTCTCGAGCAGGTCCACGAAAGGCCGCACCTTCTTGATCTGGAGGTTGAGCTCCTCGATCAGCAAGGCGCACTTGCGCATGCGACGGTAGAGGCCGATGCGCAGGGCACGCTCGTCGGCCTTCCGCATCTTGCTCCGCTGCAGACGCTCGAAGTCGTCCTGGTTACGCCGGTAGAGCGCCTTAAGCGTCTCGATGACCCCTGGCAGGCGGATCAGGAGGTCGGGCTTGCCGACCTCGGGATCCTGCTGGTTGATCTTGATCGTGCGATCGAGCGCGGACTCGCCGGCGACGACGTCCTCGAAGATCTGGATCGCGGCCTGAGTGCCGAAGCCCGAGACCAGGCAGATCTTGCGGAACTGCTTCCTCGTCAGCTCGATGCGCCGGGCGAGGCTGATCTCCTCGTCGCGGGTCAGCAGCGGGATCTCGCCCATCTGCGTCAGGTACATCCGCACCGGGTCGTCGATCTTCTC
>WURV02149533.1:2058-17640 GCA_011762755.2 Epimenia babai | reverse complement strand
GCGTTTTGTACGCGAGTTAACCTATCAATAAGCCGTGACTTGGTGCCAACAAGTAAACTATTGCAATAGTCAAGTCGAATAACCTGTACAAATATAATTCACACCAAAAAAACATCAACGCCGGTGATGATTAAGTTACGATTAAGAATCCGCATAAATCATCCTAATAAAAAATGCACAAATTCAAAAAATACAAAAGACCTTTTAATTTGACCCAAATCCAAAAATATTCAACATTCATGTTAGATGATACGAATCCAAGAATACATCTAAAAGTATTACGTAAAAAATTAAAGTTCAAGGTTTTAATAATAAAAATTAAGGTTTTAATTACTTTTGTATAGATTATTCATTTCTTACAAAGTCTTATTGTTAGCCTTTATAAATAAAATGAAATATATTTGATTTAAAGTGCATTAATAGCATTGCTGTTGACACACTTTACATCAATAAAAATACACTAATTGAAAACATTAATATGGCCTAAGCAACGTCAGAAAATAACACACCCATATAAATTAAAAACTAATGAGCAGTACATATACAGTAAAATACAAATAAATTCTAGTACAATGCATATTGATAAAATAAAGCAAGGCGTGTATAAAAGGCATCCTTAATTTTATGCGTTACTATCAATTAGACATCTGTCCTGCAACTTACATCCAAATCCTAGTAATTATAATCATCCTAATAAAGCACAAAAATTATGTTCATTGGCGTAAATCCAAGAATATGCAGGATCATATTGATCCATATGATTTCAATTACACTGTCAGAAAATATCAATAGCTATCTCGACCCATGTAACAGTGTTGACCATCTTTCACTTCAGATTCCCTATGTATACACCCGCCAGAACTGATACGTCCAATTAGCCCATCGACTCACAGATTAATTATTTGATTAAATTAACTCCTATGTTTTCTTAGCCCACAATCTTTGGTGACATACGGGACTACAAGTTCGATGACAACACTCGACTGTTTGTCTATTAGTACAGACTCTCCTCAGCCGTCGTCTCAGCAAATATACTTCTCACCAGTTTCATTTGATTTTTAAATATTTTATGTAAACATGACTTAGTGTATGCCGCTCGCTGTATGTGCCAGGTCTCGAGAAAGAGAACGCTACGTTGACACTGAGACACAAGTCACAGACTTTGTTTACTCTCAGAATACCCGTAGACAGACAACGTTCTCTTCTCGGGGGCCAATTGATCTTCAGTCATTTTGATGTTGTAGTAATTCAGAGACCGGAATCCTACCGCAGATTCTCCCGGCCGTGTTTGATGAATAGGCAGGAGCCGGGTGGGAATGATTTAATCAGTCAGCTCCTTGCTGTGTAACTGTCATATTGACAACTTAAAAGAGCAAACGTTCCTTCTCATCGCGTGGTTATCAATTCATCGATTCAATGACTTGAACCAATATCTAACAGTTGTATGCATTTATCCCCACCAAATATACAAACTACACATATAAAAAGATCTAATACAGATAGGACAAACTGTACAAACAAATAGATCCAATACAGATATCTGCGTGATAATAAAAGTGTTATATAAAACAAAAGTTGGTTGACATATATAATTATTCATAATGTTTTTGTTGATTGTATAAAATTAATATTTGGTGAGCAAAATAAATTCTCTAAGTCTCAATAAATTGATATATTGAATTTGTTGAGTAACGTTAATGAAATATAAGAATTTGCTTAAGATGGGAGCAAGCAGTAATTTAATTACCAACGATGAATATATAGGACATAATAGAGGAATTAGTAAAATTATTTAAGACACAGGAATTTTTCTAACAAATCCTATCATTGATGGGATGGAGCCAATGAGACTGAACAGTGTGTTGACACAGACTAGTGCGTGCTCATGCAACCGCAAGATGTTGAAACAATTCCACTGTCCTAACCCTAAAACAAACATCAGCAGACCAGGGTAAACATTGAAAGAGCATGTTAGCAGACGAAACCAGTCTGACTATAGACTCGCAGATACACAAAGATGTTTAACCTTTTCCACATCCTCTGTTGACAAGAAAAATATTGAAATAAACTCGTATTCAAAAAACTTCATGCTAATCATTTCCGTTAGAAAACAAAAATTACAAGAGTGGATGATCACCTCCAAAACAATTCAACCAAAGTAATTCAAACTGATGGAAACTCAAATTTAGTTAAGATAAAACAGACAACACTCCAACATCTAATTAAAACTAGAATAGAAATATCACAATTTTAACATACATTGCAATTGTCTTATCAAAAAATTTAATCTGAAATATACTCAATCTTACATATATTTATAAATAATAATAATTATTATAATACAATGTTATTAGTATCCCGCTAAAATCCACTATCAACATAGTGCTCAATGGCGGTGTTACAAAGTACAACATTCTAATGACAGGTGGCAGTGCATGGATACACATATTCTGACTGACCTGTTAACAGATATACTGCATAGACTTAATATAATATTGTACAGAAAGATAAATAATAGGTATTAACAAAGAGAAACAATTAAAGTGCATGTTATATAGACAAACAATACACTTAGCAACACACAGTACGATAGCGACTAATAATAGGCAAGAGAGAAAAGGTGAGTCTTTAGCCATTTCTTGAATACAGTCAGCGACTAAGGGGAACGAAGACAGATTGGAAGGGTGAATTTAGGTCCAGCGACAGAGAATGAGCTATTGTTTGTGCAAGCTAGGCGAGCTTTTAGAATATTAAGTTTAATATTAATTACCAGAAGAACGAAGTAAGCAAAAAGGGGAGTAAAAATAAACCATGTCGTTAATGTAGGGTGTGCTTAGATTCCAGAAAACCTGATGCATTGAAGTGAGTATTTTGTTGTTGACTCTGTGAGGATAAGGTAGCCAGTGGAGCTGCTGAAGATAGTGAGTGATATGGGAATGATGTGACAATTGAAAAATAACAATTATTGTTTTTGCTACTATAAAAAATGTCAGAAATCATTAAGTTTGTGTACGTACGTTGTATAGAAAATGTATCAAAAATCTATCCAGAGCTTTAGGCTAGTGATTATCTTGAGAGACCGTTAACTGTTTCCTCTCATCTCTTACAGACGACCTAAATGTATTGGTTGCCCTGTTAAATACAATCAAAAGGTGATACTTTTCTCAACTAATTGAAAACATGAGTTTTGGTATATCAAATATATTTCGTCGGGAGCAATTTGTGAGCAGAGGATGCACAGAGATTATAAATATTCAAGTATAAACATGAACCACGGAAAAACATATAAAGGAAATGTAAAGCATAAACTTGAAGGTGTACGCAGAAAGACAAGGCCAGATTATAATCAGGTATCACTACTGTTTGCTTGTGGCACATGTTGAAACATACCTGATATACGAAAGCTTGTATTAATATTTCAATTTAAAGTGTTACCCCTTTATTCAAATCGTACCTATGCATAATGAATATAATATTAATAAAATAACACCGCGAGATACTATTGTGAAGCCTTGAGTGATATCTTCATTAAATAAATATCAAATAAAACAATCTAGCATGACAGGTTAAAATAAACCCATTTGTATGCAATAAAATTTGGTCATTGCCACTGAGTAGGTTACGTGATCAGAAAATGGTCGGCTCTATTGGGACATCAAGCCTGTACGCATGATTGGATAGTTCATATATTAGCCACAAGAATGGATAATATTTAATAATTTATTTTACAAGTATTTAAAACAATACTTGTAATTATTATGTAGTGATTTTTCTACGCAAACCGTTGTGGATGAATTTTTGAAAATGGATCAAATGAGGATCCGGCTATTCGAAGAAATCCACATTAACGGATGGTTCCGATGGTTCGTGCGCAATTGTCTCTGACTACAAATTACAGTTAGACTGACTGTAATCCATTTCCATTAAGGAAAGACCTGTCTTCGAATTACGAGTTATGATGAATGATCGGTTTATTGGCTGATTATCTATCAAACCATATTAGAGTTAGCCGGATTAGACCGAGCCCGGTGTTTATATGACCTAAGTACGCTCGTCTGATTGAAATCACGTTTCAAACAACGCGACCGTCGCGCCGTACGACATGCTTTACATCTAACAGTTCTAGCGGAGCAAACAATAATCGCGGCTCGCGAATATATCCGCGACCAAATCCGCGAGACGAGGGGAAAGCGAACGAAAAACATCACCACGTGAAACGTAAGATGCGCTGTTATGAAAACAGGCATGCGGGATTAAGTGTTGGATATGACATGGACCAAATAAAGTACGAGTGGCCCGTATAATCGATGCGTTTCGGTTGGCAGGTAGTATTCGTGCCGTTTCCATGGTTATTTTACGCAGCGCAACACAATACGTCGGTACAAAGCAAATCGAGCTATACTCACGAAATCCTCCGCCATTTATAAAAAATCTTCAGATCTAAAATATATATTATCCGTAATAACAAAAATTCTGCATGCGATATTGGTGTATATTATTTATGGCGAGATTCTGCATATATAAATCTGTGGAATAGTCACGCAGCTTGCCAAATGCCCGTTTACATGTCATGATAATTGGTGCCAGCAAGCCCCCTTATATTTTTCTGTGTGATATTGCCAATAATAACTGTACCTTAAACTCACAATGAGAAAAATGTTAAAATATGGTTGATTTCTTCCACAAAACAGTAACTTTGATAACAACATAATTCGTATGTTGTAGATTTTTATATTTAATAAACAAACGCTATTTTGCAAATACAATTTGATCAAGTAAATTCCAGAGACTTATTTAATTTTAGCGATTAATATAATACTGATAATTTGAAACAGAACTATACCTGTTGAGAATTGGAAATTCTTTTTTAAATAACCAATAGATGATTTATGGTGCATTTCTTGCATTCATGAGATGCAGCTGTACGTGACAGTGGGCTGTAAATGGCCGGTTAATAGAGGAGATGACCTTAGACAATGATGGCGTGAGTGGGTCGCAACCCTTTACATAAGGGCTATTGGCAGCAGGCGTCACTGAGACAAGGCGAGTCTTGTGGCTGCCATGTTGTCTTGATAGAATACTCATTATGGGTAACGTTATACATGACAGAGAGCTCATTAAAATTCACACCCATTCTTCGTCTGTGTGTTCGACGTCTGTGGCACCGTTTCATATTTCTGAGTAAATATTTTACTAGCAAACATGGCCGCCCACCGATAAAAGGCACAATAATGGACGTTATTAATGGACGACGAGAATGGTAGATGATGGTGCACAAACGACGACATGAATTCTTCATGATTTCGAGGCGAGGTATACACATGAAGCTTTTACCGTCACAATTCACCAAGTTTTTCTATTGTCCCATAAAATAGGGAAACTTTATAATGCCCCATTATCACATTTTTTAAAAACAGTTCTCTCTGTGTTTCTGCGTTCGATCAATATTAGAGACAAATCCTTAAATCCGCTGTAGAAAATACGACTTTTCCATAGTTATTTGATCATATTAATTACAGAAATTCCAAAGACTGCGAGGACACTGGGCTCCTTTGTCATTGTGGAGGCAATGTTTTTATAAAGACCAGTCATTTACATGTGAATCTGGAGAGGGGTGCTGGAACAGGCTGGCTTAGCATGGAATTGTTCTGTCTGGTTGTATCTGGAGCATCGTTTTGAGCATGCAATTTGTCTTGGTAGGCCTGGGGCAGACTGGTTTAGCATGAAATCATTCTGTCCCATTGAGGCTGAAACAGACTGGTTTAACATGAAACCATTCCGTCTGGTTGAGACTAAGACAGACTGGTTCAGCATGGAATCATTGTCTTGTTGAAGCTAGGAGAGACTAATTTCGGCGTGAAATCATTCTCTTTAGTTGAGGTTGGGACTGGTTTAGTACCAAACAATAAAGACTGATTGGTATAAGAACCTGCGTACGCGGAAATCTCTTTATCAAACGGAACATTGACATCTGTATAGATACAATCAAATTAACAAGTGAAGGTACATAAAAGGTACGTAGAACTCAGAGGCTTGATGAGGCAACTCTTACGTCAATAGCTATGACTTATGTTACTGACCGTGATATTAGCACTAGCTCAGTGGCTTAGTGGCCATTGTTATGGTCAAGTGTCCGGCATTATGTCACTTACAGCTAATATTTACGCACACTTTCACACTTTGTACTCTAATTCCCGGGATGACAATGCAGCTCGTTTTAAAGGTGAGGAAATGATGTAAGCAACTTGTATGCCAACTACAAAAAGACGTAACTTAACATAATCGAAATGAGACTTTAATAAATTGATGTTAACCTTTACACTCAATGTTGACCTAAATGCCACCATTACATACTTAATTAAGTACTTATTTTACTTTTCACAGGGAAGTTCTTAGAATGGCACAAATCTTTTGCACCAAGAAAAGAATCAACAATTATTCTTGTAAATATTTTCCGTGAAACAAAATAATAAAAACCCATTAAATAATAGAAACCCACGAAATAATAGAAACCCATTAAACATTATATAAGATAAAAGAAGGTGCAGTATAAAATAAAAGTACATTTCAATTCATAACACGTTCATGTAATTATATGTATATTTCAATAATTTCACTACTTTACTTTTTTTACTTTGCCATTTAGATCTCAGTGGATATTGTAAGTATTTTATTTTAAACACTCTAGTCATAGTTTAGTTATATACTAGGAGTTATAAATATTGATTTATCCATTTCGTGTGTTTTATATTGTTTATAATCATTGTAAAGTGTAACTGAAAATGTGCAGATTTTGGTTATGTATTAAAGGAGCACAATAATAACCTTAGGTAATAAATAAAAATAATAATAAAACTTGAAATGCATTTTACTACATTATCTAATAACATTTTTTTTTATAAAATTATATTACAAACATAAAATTATTTTTGCTTTTTTCTCCTAATTATTGTTCCATTTCTAACACATTTTATTCTGTTTTGTTGGAAAATTTTACTTCATAACATTTCTATATAAATATAAATGTATCTTTTCTTTGAATTATTGTCCATTTTTAAAACCTAAAAATGTAAATGAATTAAATTTCATGACATTTTCATAGAAATATAAATTATCATGCATGTAATTTTCCGTGAGGTGTGTGGTAAAACTGATATAAAACCATTGTCCCTTTCTCTCGTGAACACATAAACTCTACAGATATACCACATTCTGAAAGACATAAACTCTACAGATATACCACATTCTGAAAGACATAAACTATTCATGGTCATTGAACAAAATTACATTCACATTTTTGTCAAGATCGGACTAATTTTAATTCTATTTTTCTTTTTCCATAAAATTTTTCATTTAAACCCAGTACGAGTACCTGGATAGCTCAGTTGTTAACGCATCAGCCTACGAACCATAGGGCGGAAAGTTACAATCCTGGGCAATACCGATTGTGTTTTTCTGTCATATCCTTGGGCAAAGTACTTTATCCTGTTTGCTCTCGTTGACTCAGCCATAAATCAGTACAGTAGCAACACAAATTAATATACAATGAGAAAGTAAATTTGAAAGGGGCTTCCCAAGGCCTGTTATAGAGCTGTCTTCTCCAACGACATGTTGTAAACTGTCATTTGGCAAACTGTGCAAGCGGCTTTAAAGTGAGGTATATAAATGTGGCAACAAGATTTTTTATTTAATATGTATTCAATGATGTATTTACTGTAAGCTTAATGACAACAAGGTACATATGAGAGGGTTAATGTCTGGTAGATGGCTGAGTGTAGCCACTGGACACTCTACAATCAACACACAGGAGCTCAAATCCAGTCAAGGAGCGTCATAATTAGCCGCCCTGACGGCGTGACTGTGTGGGGGTATAGAAGACATCATAAACCGTCACGCCAATGTGAAGTTCCTCGCATAATTCCCGCCTCTCATGAGAGATTAAATTTTTGCACTGAAATACCTGAACATGACGCGGCAAAGTTATATGGGTGTGGCCGGGCGAAGGAAAGTAAATAAGAAGCCTACATGGCGAGTGGAAAAGGCCGAGAATTTGACAATGTCTCACCGACTAACAATGGGGTACTTTAAATGTATGTAAGGATTCTCGGGGTGCCACAAGGTGCCACGCTAGTGCCACTACGTAATGCGAAACGTGTGCGAAATACCTCCTTCTGAGCATCTTTCACACTACCGATTCTATTTGTATTACTAATAACCCAACTTATGTCTTTCACACTGTATCGTGCATACTGGAGTTCAAAACATAACTCAATTATAACATAACTTGCAATAAAAGAGTTTTAATATATCGAGATACTAATGCTTTATTTTCCTTAAATAATATTTGTATTGTTGAAATATGAAATTTTGATAATAAAGTTATTACCTTTAGAAAAAGGAATTATTTGCTCATATTGTTAAAAAAAATATTTATTATTAAATACTAAATAAGCAATATGAATATAATATTATATAGATTATATGGTCAAGTGACATTAGCTGGGGAGGACTGAGAATTTCTGGGTGTTGTGAATAAACTGAAGATGATCAAACCTAGAAAAAGGCATTTCTTGCTTGTTTTGGTAAGGTATCTTAAAGGGAATCTACGTTAACTAAGGCCAATCATATTCAGTTCGCATCTTCAATCTTTATTATGTATTTTTTATTTATTATATCTGATAATTGTACAATAGAGGTAGTACAGAGAAATTTACCCTTTATCAAAGACCATAATGACTGCGATGCTTCTCGCACCAACTTACAGCAATTCGCACCGAAATTTTAATCAATAAATGAATAATAATAAAGTAAATAATAATAATAATACTAATAAATCATGCTTTATTTTTGATTTCATATATAATAATATATGCAAATATATGCAAAAAATAATTTTAATGCATAAACGATCTTTAACGCAATGTACAAAAATTACAAAAGCCTATATATATTGTTAATTATGATAATGAAAAATAACTCAATGTAATAACTCAATGAATAATAAGATAAAATGAGAAATTACCATATATTCATGCCTACCAATTAAAGATTAACACGTTTACTGTTTTCTATAAAATTTCTACATCGCACAGCTTGTTTGCCGTGTGATCGTCGTGAGACTCATTTTTTGACTCATTTATGGTATACTAAGTTCGATCTTGAACTGTATTCCTTGTATTTCTAGTTAATCATAGGAGCTGTAAATTTGTAAAGTGTCTTTGATAGCCATGTGTTATAAGGGCATTATAAATCAATAATCAATTTCAATTAATATAAATCAATTTCATTTCAATAAAATTTCATTTCATTTTAAGATGAAATAAAGATGGCCGATGCTGCATTATTCAGATTCGAGTGAAATGACAATAATCATCATGTGATAGTCATGTGTCGATGCTAGTACCTTACTGATTAAACAATTGTGAGAAACCACGCTGAAAAAGAGCAATGTTCTAATTGGATATTTTTGGGGATAACTATTGGGGATATCATGCAAATATTTGCTATCACCGCGTAAGTGATTTATTAATATAACATATAATTATAAAAAATACATTATAATGAAGGGGGCATAACGGGATGTGGATGTTTTTAGTATATGCCAAGCCATACAGCTAACCTGTAGAGTTTGCTGAGTGGTGCTAGCGAGAGAGTAAGAGTTGTGTTGTCGTTCAAGCTGCACCAGACGTTTCTCCAACTCTTCACACTGCCATCATCGCAGAGAAAACAGAGTTAGCAACAAAGGAACTAACGAGGTAATAAATGCCAGGCCAGGTTCAGCCCTTTACAATAAGGCCATTGAGGGTAACAAAGATGATATCCATGGTGTCTACTCCGTGAACGGGGTAATGTTGCGAGCCAAAGCAGCCCAATTTGAGAAATACAAACAATTTACAATACAGTAATACACGTCTATGGAAACTGCAGTGTTTGACACCAGCATTCATGGTGGCTCCAAATTTTCACCAAATGGAATATTTTTGCGCAAAAATGTAACAAACAATCAAATTGATAGTAAATTATCACAATCATTCATCATTAGAGAGCTGGTTATAGCTCAGATTCACACTAACAATATATTATAATAAGCTGATTTTGGATCTAGAAAATGCAGTCTGTATAATAACATGTTATTCTTAATTTTTTATCAGTCATTACGTTAAAACAGCTAGCCACTTCCTGTATACGCAACATGTGGGTCAACAATAACCTTTAAAAATGTTGTATGAAGTAAATTTATTTCTATATTTTTGTCTAGATATACGTATAAATTGTATTGTCCTTAACAGGATTGAACATAATGTTAGTATATCCAGAAAGTAAACACTTTAATAAACTCTCAATAATGTAAAATAAATAAAAATAATAAAAGTACCTAACTACCTCAATTTGGTAATCAATTCGCCTCGAACAAATCGTTTAAGTAAAATTAGCTTCGCGTTTGGTAGTGAACAACAAAATATGGTTTGCAATGGTTATTAAACAAGACATTCTATGACAAAATGTGTAGACAACGCAGTCTGATCGCTGGACTGGCGTGTATTCGTCTGACACGATTTTCATACCTCTGTCCCACACGCAACAAATTTACATCCAGTCAAGAGTAAATTTATTTATTTTTCTTTGTGATTATGGCAAATTTGCTTTTTTCTACGGCGTTTTTAGCAAATTTGACCTTGATCTGGGTATTCTGACATTCCAAACTCCTCATGTGGAGTTGACAATAGTTTTGGAAACTTCAGTGTCGTGTTTGCTCACCCACATGCCAACAAAACCTGTCCCCCTTCCCTGGCGACTCTTCCACTCTTAACAGCCAAGCTAAGTAAACCCCTTGGCAATATGAGCTCACCGTGTTTGATGTAGATGAATTATTGGCCAGTTTTATTCTATCAATGAGACTGAAGATACGACGTCCCCATAAATACCTCCCCAATGTCCATAGCTGTTAATCCAGAATGCAAACACTATGCCTGCCATATCCAGCAAGTTCTACTTGTTTTTAAATGCATGTTTACTGACGATTACTAAACTGAGAGCCTGTTTGCTGCATTTTACGATGGCGGCAGCCTATTTTTTCTTACTAAAATCCCATACTTAACGCCGGTAATACGTTCCATTACCGCGTTACCCCGCGAGACCACCGCGAACTAAAGTAAACAACGTTCAAAGCGCCTAATGCATGATTGTTAAACAAGTTTGTCTCTCGTAAACTTGCGCGTATTGTGAGGATGTAGCAGGTGCGAGTCGCAATAACGCCAGACCCGAACATCCATGCGCTGCGATTGTCACCAATATTCTCTTACATCGCCAAATTAACATATTCGACCGATTTCGTAGACAACCGGCGTTGTACCATTAGCGGCGAAGTTGTTTGAACAACCACGATCAAACAGGCATCATTCGAAACGCGGTGTGACCTTACGCTGGTAGCCGAATGATCGACCATTGCCGCTTAATACTTAATTTATGCCGTCCTGTGTCGAAATCAAATAAGAAAATACTTGAATAATTAAATAGACTACAAACCGTTAGAGGAATCAATTATAATAAATATTAATTCAACAAATGTCTCATTTAACAAAGAGCAGAATTAGTGAATTGAGAAAACATAATTAATATATATATATATGTGTGAGTTGGTGTGTGAGTGCGTGCGCGTCGATGTATGTACATATGACGAACTCTCTAAAAGACTTCCAAGTTGGTATCATGTACCTTTTCTATAGCTTTATCTCTTTCTATGATCACGGCATTCAATTGTTCTTTAGCGACATTTTGCACCCTGTTTCGGTAGTCCTCGATCTGCTCAGCCCATTGGATTCCCTTTTCCTCAATGGCACCCGGGGACAAGTCCATGTCCTGGTAGGATGACCCACCAGAGATCATAACGACACGTAATGGAACGCATATACAAAATATCACAAATAAAGCACTCGCAGACACATCGATATAAATGTGGGTGGTGGGGTTGTTTCACAAAATGACTATTGTTCCGCTCAACCTAGAAGTACCGTCACCTATACATTATTATTATTGTTATAACTATTATTTTAAGAGGGTTGCAAAAATAATATCTTAATTACAAGTATGCCTATTATTTACACAGTCCATTGCCCTCTGTAAACTATACGACCAAACTAAATACAATTGGGAAGCAAAAAGAGAAAAAAGGATAGAGAACTGAGCAATATTGCAGTATAAAATAGGAAATGTGGTCATAATAGCATTAACGATGTGATATTTGGGCAGTAACATATCAACTAAAGTGGTGTAGCGGTGTAGGCCAATATCTCTGAATGGAGTTCGTGTAGGAGGTGAAGTTTGAGTAGTTTTTTGAAAGAGAATAAAGATGTACAAGATTGAATGTTGGTTGAAAGTTGGTTGTAGAGATGAGGACCTAGGCTGAACAACGCATGCTGACCTACGGCTTTGTTAATACATGGCTGGTAGACAGGTGGGTTAGTTCGCAGGTGATATCGAGATGGTGGCTGAAGATCCGTGAAGTTAGTATGCATATTGAGAATCAAGTTGTGCAATAATTTGAAATATTCACAGAGGCAAAAGTATTTGCGGCGTTGGAGTAGTGAAGGAAGGTGAAGTTTGTTTCTTAGGGAATGTGAGTTACAGCATTCGGGTGCTTGATCAATAATGCGGATGCAGCGGTTATGGAGGATTTCAAGAATTTTAGAGTTATGCGTGCTCATGTTATAACGTGCTGGTGCGGCATACTCTACATGCACACTCTACATATTCAACGACCAACTCCATAACCTGCTAAACCCTGCACTCCAGTGGCTACTGTCCGAAGACCCAACTATATCCTGATAAACTGTGAAGAAAAATACTTAAACATACCATTTTCCCAAATTACAACACCATTGCAAACTTTTTATATATGCCGCATTATATATCTTTCTTTATCTTTCTACAGTAAGCCTATAAATTCCGCAAAGCTGTAATTCATATAACTAAGTAATGTTTCATTCGGTGACTATAAACTAAGAAATCTTAGCAAAATTCAGTACTTAAATATTATGGTAAAACGAAATATTTCTCACATTAAACATTCTCACTACTATTTTCTGAGATAACCACATCATACAGTACAACGTTCTTATAACTTGTAGTTATTCTCGAGGATTGTAACTAGTTATGTGTGTACTATAGAGTATTAAAAAATGCACGTGTAGTATATGTAATTACTCTTTAGAAAGCATATGAGTAGTCCTCTGTAAATAATCAAGAGTGAAAGGAAAAAAATGCTAGCCACTGGAAGTCACTAAAGGTGACTGATGCCATAGGTGATGGTAATGATGGTAAAGGTTTGCTTATGGCAGAATTATATATACTGGTCGGAGGGGGGGGGAGGTCATGGTTCATGAACTTGTTTACAGGAGTTTTTGGTTATTTTTACTAGATCTACTCATCTTACATCTTCATCAATATGTGAGGCGCCTCCGTTAGTCGCATCTTGCTGGTTTACCCTGAAAAATATATCTTGAATATGTATAAATTAACAAATAATTGCATGACAAATAATTAAGCTTCCCTATAAAACAACATTAGTGAATAATTTTAAGATTGATATGCATCCTTTATGTTATTTGACAATAAAAAATCTACAGGAGATCCTGTTATAAAATAAAATGTTACTGTATAAAATAAGGTAATTGATTTGTATAAAGAGCAAATGAGCCAATGATAAAAATTAGGTACTAATTTATATATTATCGCCTATAATGTAGATAAAAGATCATTCTTTTTGTTGTTTCATGGCATCCATGCCGCGAAGACAGTGAAAGATACAAAGAGGTAGCCCAAAGAGAATTTGTGAGACATTAGGTACCACCTCTGTTGCGTCTGAACCTAGATAAGAAGACGGCTATGTAAGAAGTAAACTGCTCCACAATAAATTGTTCCATGGTATTATTAATACTTACAATAAATACAGGACATCACTACACAAATTCCAGGAAAGAGTATTTGTTCCCATTATATGGTTACTAAGGGAACTTTTTAGCTATGACCAAATATTTGCATCCTAGAGATACTTGAGGTAATAGTAGCACCTCATCCCTCTCTTCACAAGCAAGTCGTACCTGACTACTGTTTCTTTCTAAGACCAAAGAGCCTTGACTTGTTTAGAAGCACATAATCGTGTCATACCATACATACTAATAATTCTTCTTGACTTGTTTATAAGCACGCAATCAGCTTCACCTTAGATTCGCATCCTGGATCTGTTTGAGATGGCGGAGCACTTCATCCCTCTCCTCATATGCCTGCCGTATGCGACTCATTACTGCTTCATCTTGTCGCTTTTGTGCATCGTATATCTCACATATTTTGTCTGTCAAATGTTCCGTGGATAGGAGAGTTAGGACATGGCGGATACATGACACAAACATAAGAAATAAATTACTAAGAATACAGCAAAATTAGCAGATAGATTTCAGTTAAGTAGCATACAGCAGTCTAAGGACATGGCAAAACTGAAGACAGAAGTGTGCAATAGACAGTGGATCTCAAAATTTTAGATGACTCCAATGACCTGTAATATGTGATTGTGTACCAGGTGTCCATCTATACATCCATGTGTAACGCATCAGTCTTTCACCATCCATGTGAACGGATATAGACATTTAGGAAAAGGGTGAATATTTCTAAACATTAAATACATTCCTTGCAGATTAGTATTTGTAAAGGTATAGTGAAACCTGCTCTAATGACCACTCGTATACAGCGACCACTCGTCTTAAGCGACTGCCTTTCGGCGGTCCCGAACGTTTTCGATATATAAGTACACTCACTGTATTAAGCGACCACCTGTCTTAAGTGACCGTTTTACGCTGGTCCCGCGGACGGTCGCTTAATACAGGTTTCACTGTATATATAAATATATATATATAACATTAATTCTACTAAATTATACTGAATTCAGTGTTTTCGCAATCCACACTGCATCGTCCGCCCCACCCCCGGGCGGGCGCTCCACAAGGATATATTTGACTGTATTTCATCTATTGACTTCAATGATACACAGTGACAGCAAACCGTTCGTGTACAAAGGGGCGAATGACGTGCGTTTATTTGTTGCGAATAAACACCGTATAATTCTACGTTTATTCAAGAAATGGTAATAAATCATATCTCTCGCGCTCCGCGATTGATTTTCTATTTCTTTACGAAAATTCACAATAAGCCGCTTCGATACCAATCTTTATATTAAACTACAGAAATGTTCCTTTTCTTGCGAGGCGGGGGGTACAGGAAAATATATTTCTCCCCGCGGATCCGAAATGCCAGCCTCTCACGTGGAAAACTACGTTTTCAACCACTTTAATTTAATTCTATCATGCAGCATCAATTGCCATGGTCATACTATGATTTTTTTATTTATAGGCTGATTACTGAAGTAATCGTTGTGTAGGCCACTTTCATTCATGACCCTTTACAAAGCTAGCCTATGTGGTAAACAGGACAATTTGATTAGCCTCACTTATAGGGGGTGGGGGAAAAATACCTAGTGTGAAAAACCCACCGAGTCTGGGCAGACAATTGACCTTTTTCTATTCACGCCAC